>RJWJ010028702.1:0-21204 GCA_004363605.1 Indri indri | reverse complement strand
ATTGCTGTATTCGATTGTATTTGTTCAACTCCAAGGGTGAACATGTTCAAAGTCTAGGGAACTACAGGTTTTCCTGCTTCTGGCATTTGTTCAAGTTGTTCCCTTTGCCTAGAATATACTTAGCTTACTTAGGTCTGACTTGGTTATATGAGATCTAGAAATGTTTTCAGGTCTACCCTGGGTGGCTTCAATCCCTATCCCTTCTTCGAGATATCTCCCCAATGCTTGCATTTCCTTGAAGCCCAACTGGTAAATGGAGCTTCCATTCCTTGTTCCTTGTTTTCCCTCTTGTTTTAGATGACTTGTCATCTAAAATAATCTCATCAAGACTCTTTGAAACAGACATTATTGTCCTAATTTTGTAGATGAATGGAAATGGTGTCACAGAGGCCAAGTGCACAGAATAAGGAAAGGATAGAGCCAGGGTCTGAACCTCCATCTGCTGATCCTGCAGGTTGTGCTCCCAAGCTCTCTGCTCCTCCACCTTGGCCCACTGCCTCCCACCAAAAGACATCTCACCACCTCCACTCCCACTTTACATTTTCTCTCCCTCCTGGAACTATTAATATTTAACAGACCACCTCTTCCAGTTATTTTTTTCCATACACTATCTTCTTATTTATCAAGTAACAAATATTCATTGAGCTCCTTCTATGAGATAGGAGGGAACACAAACAGCATGAGGTCCAGACCTTGTCCGTAAGCTGCTCCTAATCAATTGCTAACTAGACTGTAAGGTCTTTTTGGGAGCAGGGAGGAAATTGTATTTGATATCCTTTGCAGCACTTGGAATATCAGTATGGACTGGTTTATGCAAGGAGTGTAAATCAATGCAGGAGATTTGAAGCTTCCACAAATGCAGAAATGTAGATTTCTCAGGGGACTGTGGAAAGCTGAGAAATATCCTGCATTTCCCTGACTTGCAGTCAGTTAAGCAGCAGCCATGGCTGCCTATAATCTCAGGCTACTTAATGAGAAGGACATTTTCATGACAGTTGTGGTTCCCTTTGGTGAAAATGCCTTTGGACTAGGGATGTCCCTACCCTGAAGAACTCCTTAGTAGATCCTGCTTCCAGGGTCCCATAAGCAATTTCTGTCTGCTTCGCTAGGTCCTCTGCACTCTCGATAGGAGACACCATCCTCTCCACGGTCAGGAAAGCGGCCAGGTTGGCTGTATATGAGGAAATGATGATCAAGGTGAAGAACCACCAGACGCCACCAACGATGCGACCAGACAGGGACCTGCAAGCCAAAGGGAAGAGGCATTAGGAGCATGGGCATCAACTGTGGAAGGCTATGGAGAGGGGCTGAGAGCCAGACTGAGCTTGGTCAGTGGAGCTGTCAAACCGTATCGCGCCCTTCTCCTCTGTCAGCAATATGCGAGAATTCAAATGTCAGATTTTGTTCCTTATCATGGATAAGGACCTGTGGGGTTGCTGTCCTTCAGTGGCGATAAAGCCCACATGCACATGTTCACACTCACTTTCACACATACACATACATCAAGGCATATGCCAACAAAGACACAGATATGTCAACACTTGCCCATAAAAATCACAAACATGAACAAACACCCTTTCAAATGCAATTACATATACGCCAAATGTTTGTGCACACGTATATGAAGGCACATGCATTTACACACACAATGCATACATTTGATGGGTCCCAAAATGTTTCAGACCACTTTCCCATTATTGTCCTCCTGGCTGGCAAAGACCACCAAAAGGATGGACTACAAGGAATGGAAGGAAGAAAATATTGGAAATAGAATGAGAACAATCATACTCCAGCCACTGCGGGGAATGTCACCATCAGGTGCAGGCAAAATCCTCCCCCTCCACTACCCAAGAAAGAAAATTTGGCTGAAATAAAAAGATTAAAAAGGCAAATATAGGTAATCTTTCATAAGGTGAGAAATTTATCCTTGAACTTCTCAGCGTACTATTCTCCTCTATTATGCCCCAAACAATGAAGAGAAATATGACCAGCCAAGAGTTTCACTGTGATCCCTCTGATTTGGCTAGGATATTTCCAAGTCCAGGGTTTCCCAAAGATATTACAAGGTGATTTGGATGTTACATGGGGTGATTTTATGTGGTGAAAAGACATGACTTCAAATCATACTGAATCAGATAGTGATAAAGTTATTTGTATTACATTTTTCTTCCTATCCTGTTCAATTTATCAAGGAAGTGCTATCCTGCAGCTACTGTATCGTCAAGGCCTCTAAAACAGGAGCTCTGACAGCCTCAAGCTCAGAGCCTTCAATAGGTGACAGTGCTAAACTAAACCTAATATTTAACAACTAGAGAAATCATCAGTCCAACCCATGAGTTTTAGAGATAAAGAAACTCAAGAGTCTCGAATCACACTGTGTCTCAGGAGCAGTACCCAGGCCTGCTGGCTCAGTCTATTGTTCCACACTGTTTTCAAAACCCTGGTTGACCCTTTCTGTGTTATTCCCACATACCTCGGCACTTCCTTTTGTCTCTGTTTCTTGGAGATTCCTTTTTGCTCTAGGCAGACGGTGAAATCCAACAAATACTTGTTATTGCTTGCTATATGGAAAAGAATGGTCCTAGGTACTTCTCATTAGGAGGAAAATAAGAGAGAGGAATCTCGTACAAAGGAATGAGACCGGGAGGGTGGAGCAAAGCTATGTCACATATTTGCTCTTTTGATGATATCCCATAGATTCAGTGAGCTTTCTTTGTTCCTTTTATTCTTTCTTGTTTTCTCTCCTCTGACTGTATATTTTCAAGTAGCCTGTCTTTGAACTCACTGATTTTTTCTTCTCCTTCATCAATTCTGCTGTTTATGCTTTCTATTATGTGTTTCCTTTCATTCATTATATTTTTCAGCTCCAGAATTTCAAATTTTTAAAAATTATTTCAATCTCTATGTTAAAATTCTCTGATAAATTTTTGAATTGTTTCTTTTTTCTAAATTAAAGTTCACTGAGTTTCCTTAACACAGCTATTTTGAATGCCTTGTCTGCGTATCTCTATTTCTTTGGGGTCCTTCACTGTTGACTTGTTTTGTCCATTAGGTGAAGTCATAATTTACAAATTGTTCTTGATGCTTATGGATGTATGTTGATATCCGTGAATTGAAGAGTTAGGTATTTGTTCTAGTCTTTGCAATCTGGCTTTGTTTGTGTCTGTTCTTTAGTTGGCCTGTCCAGAAACTTAAGCAGACTGACTGTTGTCAGAATGCATGACTACTGCAGCCATTTCAGCACTAGAGGGTGCCCTAAAACTAGGTTCACTGTGAGTCTCACGAGGGTTCCAAGGTTGTCATGGTGATCTGGCCTAGATGGACCTGGGGAAGAGCCAAGGAAGGTACTGGGGCTGTATGGGAAAGCTGGCCAGGGATCCAAGTTAGGAAGCTTATCCCATTGGCCTAGACAGGTGCGCATTTCCTGGCAGATCCCTGCACAGGTGGGACAATTGCCTGACTACAGTGAGAGGAGCTGTTGAATGGAAGTCGGCGAGCCCACCCCCAGTGTCCCAGATGTGTGTATCTTCCAGTAGTTTCCTGTGTGGGCAGGGACGTTTTCTAGCAAGAGGGGCCAAACCAAGTCTGAGCCCCCTAAGGATCTGCTATAGGATGGATACTGATGATGAATTTGCCTCCGTGTCCCAAGCATACACACTTTCTAGCAGTTTCCTGAATAGGCAGGGGAGTTGCAGAATTTCATCAAGAGGGGCCAGGGCTGAGATTAAGCTCCTTTGGGATCTGATGTATGGTGGAGGCTTGTAGGTCATCATGGAGGTTCAGATAGATGGGTAATTTCCAGGCTGCAAGATGTGGGTGAGTGTCTTTCCAGGTCCTTGAGTGTACTGACATAAACTAGGACCAGAGCTGAGGGGTGCCGGAGATGAGTTGCAGGGTAACTTTCAGATCCACTGTTGAGACTGATGTTAATGGGCAAATGAGCTTTTCTGCTGGGACACTAAGGTACATGATTCCTCCTGGACTCCTTGACAGATAGTTTTGATTGCAGGCCAAATGGAGCTGTAGCCAAGCCCCTTGGGGAACATGACATTTCTAGGTTTGAACCTGAGAACATGATCAGTGGGTCTACTACCTGGACACTGGTCTGAATTATTAAAACAGTCTTTCTAAATATTGGGTTCCACAGGGTTTCACAAACTCCTACCTGAATCTTGAGGGTCCTGCAGACAGACTTTGTCTATGGATGGGTACAGAATTCTCATTGTTGGCTTATGAGCAGGGTACCTCCTATTCTACCACCTTGCTGTTACCATCTGAGACTGAACTTCTTGCCTCCATTTGGCTCCCTATCCCTCACTGCTCTGCCTAACCAGTTCTGCACAAGGCAGCCTGAAGGATCTTTTGAAAAATATTAATTGAATCATGTTACCTCCCTACTTAAAACCCACCAAAGCATTCCTCTTAACACTTGGAATAAAATTCAAACCTTTGTGAGCCTTGAGGACCTGTATGATCTGGCCCCTGGCTTACTCTCCAATATCATCCAACAACATACTTTCTGTACTCTATACTCATGCTATTCTTTCTTTAGTTTCTCATATTCAAAAGTCTTCCACCCTTACCACATGCTGCTCTTTCCTCTGATCAATGCATCAACTCCTATTCATCCTACAGACATCACAGTAATCTTCACATTTTCAGTGTTCAAAGGTAAGACTCAGAGCTCCATGTAGTTCTCATGGTAGTAGAAATACGTCCTCTGTTTGTTTGATTGTTTGACTGTCTGTATTCCCCTAGATCGTAAGTTCCATGAGAGTAAAGGAAACTTTTAGTTCTTTTGTGCAGCATTGTATCTCCAGCACCCAGCATAGAGTAGGCCCTCAATAACAAATGAAAGCATAAATGCTGTCTCTCTCATAACCTGGTATCTCCATTCACATTGAATTCTAGAAACTGGGAAGCATTGTCAGGGCCAGGAGAATCCAAAACTGCCTACACGGTCTGGGGTGTCTGGAGTCATGGTATACCAACTGTTCAGATGGCTGCCTCCTTTTCCAACACTACTAAATTGAGAGACCTAGCTAAGTCATTCCAAGTTCAGGATCATTTAGTCAAGCTCAGGCTTCCCAAGAAAGTTCCCGTCTAAGTCTCCTACTTTCCTGTTCTCTTTTGATTGCTACTTATGTGCTGGGTTTTTTGAGCAGCTTATCCTGAATGGTATTCCCCCATCCCCACCTACTTAGTGAAGATACGAAAGTAAGAGTCTGTTGCTTAATAGCCAGTAAGTGACATCGTGGAACAACTGGAGGTCTGGGGGAAGAGGCTTTTTCAAAATGTGACATAATCCCGTTGCTTCCTTTGCATCTGATCCACAAGATAGGAACTTGAGTATGAGGCAACCCTTCCCCCCTTCAGTTCAGATCTTGTATAGGTGAAGCTGGGCATCTATCCAAGAATGCTACATTTTCCTAGCTCCTTACTAGAGGCAAGGAGCTGGAGTTATTAGAGGCCGGGCCTGGGAATGAGAGCCTTGCCCTCTCACTGACCATCCCCACACCTCAGCAAGTTATGCGCCTAAGTGAGCCTTAGTTTTCCTGTTTTATATAATGGGTGAGACTTACCCTACTTTGTGGTGAGTCAAAACTCTTAGCCCATTCTTTTCCTTTAACTAATACAAGCTATTGAAATTAAAATGGTACAAAGGAAAGCACTTTGAAAAGTGCCGTTGAAACATGAAGCATGATTTTTATGATGATTATTCTCCCGGGGAGCCACAGGGTAAAGCAGTATTTTTCTTAGTAGGGAAAGAACAGCTGTGATCCTAAGCCCTTGGAGGTCTGCCTAGTCACCTGAATTTTATTAGCCTCATAACTTGGTATAGCTCTTCCCAAAACCCTCTAGTAAGGATCTGATCTGGACCATTCTTTGAATCTCTCTAGTTGACTGAGGAATTCCTTATGTTCCTCCAGAACTGGCCCCAACTTATATGACTTGTTGGATCCATTATCTTACTTCAGCTGCATGTACAGCCCTGTGAGATGGACGGGAGAGGTATGAATATCCCCATCTTACAGATGTAAGAACTGTGGTTCAGAGACCTATGGTGACTTGCCCGGAGCACACAGTGAGATAATGGCAGAGCTGGGACTAGAAACCAGGATTTCCTATTTCTTGCCTAGCACTCTAGCCACTGCAGAACATTACCTCCCTCACCAAATTCTGATTGACTTGTGGGTGGGCATGGCCTTCCCTATCCCATGACTCCTCCGTGATGCTGGCTCTTATGCAACACTAATTTCCCTAAAGCTCAGTGGAGACTTCGGTCAGCAGTCTGACCACCAACATATCCATACAATTAGAAACCTGCTTGTATTTGTTTTCTATTGGTGCATAGCAAACTACCACAAATGTAGCGGCTTATAACAACAATCATTTATTGTCTCATAGTTCTGTAGGTCAGAGATCTGTGGTAGGCTGGCTAGATTCTCTGCTCAGGGTCTCACTAGACTAAAACCAAGGTGTTGGTCGGAGCTATTCTTCTTATTTGGGACTCAGGGTTCTCCTCCAAGCTCCCTTGTTGTTTGCAAAATTCATCTCTTTGTGGGTACAGGACTGAGGTCACTATTCTCTTGCTGGCTGTCAGCTTCTAGAGGCTGCCTGCATTCCTCATCACTTGGCCTGCTCCATCTTTAAGCCCACAATAGCATGTCAAATCCCTCTCATTCTTTGAATCTCTCTAATTTCCACTACCTGGAGATAACTCCCTGCTTTTAAAGAGTTCACCTGATTGGGCCAGGTCCACCTGGATAATCTCTGTGTCTTACAGTCTATTGATTTTATAGATTCATTACATCTATAAAATCTCTTCATAGCATTACAGAGATAAGTGTTTGAGTGAAGAAGCAGGAGATAAGGACCTTTAGAATGGTGAGTATCACACTATTTATTCATTCATTTTGCAAGTATTTCTTGTGTGACAAACACTGTTGGACATTGGGGAGATAAAAGTAAATACACCATGGTCTCTCCCATGAGCTCACAGTCTGATGGAGAAGATGGGAAGGCAGTGTAGCTTACTGATTAAAATCATAGGCTTTGGGGGCAGACACCCTGGATTCCCTGCAGAGTGCTTAAGCACAGATCTCGCACACAGTAAGCACTTGGTTAAGCCATCGTCACCATCTTACGTAAATATCACAGGCAGTAATTACTGTACTATCTTAATTATGTGACAAGTGAGAAAACAGTATCAAGAGAACACAGAAGGACTTGCTAATTACTCTGCTGGCAGAGATCAGGAGAAGTTATCAGAGGAAGAGACATCATGCTAGGTTTTGAAGTATGAGTAGGAGATCACCAAGCAGGGTAGACGCAGGGCTGGGAGAAGGCATAGTAGATAGAGGTAAAAAGGAGAAGGTAAGATCTCACCTCCTCTGCAAATTTCCCCAACTTTGCCAGCAGAGCCCTGAGCCACCCCTTCTGTGTTCACATTATACCACTATCATTCTTCTAATACAGTACTAACAACGCAACTGTATTTATTTAAGATGTTACTGTAATTATTGTTGGTGGTATTTACTGACTAAGAGTGATGATGGTGGGTTTAACTAAAGCAGAGCCCACAGAAGTTGGAAGAGGCAGGCTAACTGAAGAGACACAGAGATCCAGGTGATAGGACTTGGTGACCCACAGGAGTGGGGGGCTGTGGGAGGGGAAAGACGCCCGTTTGCACCTGCTGGGAGAATGAATTCTGACGTGGTTTAGGAGTCAGACGCTGGCAGCCAGCTGTCTCTTCTTGCAAATGGTCTTTTTCCTTTCATTAACAAAACAGTAAATGTATCATTAAGTGCATTACTTGATGCCAATGGAAGATAGTAAGAGTTTGATCGGACCATTCCCTGGTTTATGACAGGCATTTCTTGTCCTGGTCATTGATTAGGATTCACTGCAGGCCTTTATATGTGTGTTTCTAATCTCACATCTTGGATTTGTTGCTCTAGACCAGAGGTCAGCAGATTTTTTCTGTAAAAGTCCAGGTGGCAAATATTTCAGGCTTTGTGCGCTGTACAGTCTCTGTTGCATTACTCATCTCTGCTGCAGCGGTGTGAAAGCAGCAACAGACGGTATGCAAACACATGCGCATGGCTGCGCTCCAATAACACTTTAATTACAAAAACAAGCAGCAGGCTGGATTTGGCCTGCAGGCCATAGTTTGCTGACTCCTGCCCTCAATCCCTACTGGGAGTATCAGAGACCTTTGATCCAAGTTAATATGCAAGAGTAGTCAAGACATTTTTTAATCATCTATCCAGTTATTAGCTCGTCCACAAGAACATCCAGATAACATATTGCAATGACTCATTTGACAATTGCTTTTGTGTGATCCTTAGGGAGAAAACAGAAGGCACTGTCAGTCTCTATCAAGAGCATAGGCTCAGGGCTCACAAAGCGGGAGGGAGTCCTGCCTTGTTTCTCATTGGTTGTGTGACTTCGGGCAAGTCACTAAATCTCCTTGTGCTTACTTCTGTACACAATGGAGTATAGTTGTACTTACTCATGTTAAAGGTGTTCTTAAAAATTAAAAAGGGAAATTCACAGGAAGCAGGCAGCACAGTGCCTGGCACAGAGTAAGCACTTCGGGGTGGAGGATGCCGAGGGTGGCCTGGGAGCAGCCGCTGAGGCTTCAGGAAAGCAGACACGCAGGTCAGCGAAGGGAGTGGAAAGTTGTTAGACAGCAACCAACTTTTGATCCCAGCAACCTCCTCTCTGGGACATCTCTGACAAGGAGTTGGATATGGACATTCTTCTTTATTTCAAAAGCATGTCCTGTCATCCCCAAGAGGAAGGGGACAGAAGGGACACCTCCTGTGTGCCTACATTCAGCTAAGCTCAAGAGGTCACTGCGCGCAACCTACTTCCCTTTTTCCTCTGCTTCGAATGGCTATTTTTAAAAAGTAATAGAAACAGACATGAAGGCACAGGCTCAGACGGACTGCCTTGAAATTACTGGGAGAAAAAAAAGTCCATCTTGACTAATTACTGGGCTGAGCTGTGTTCAGAGAGAGGCTCACTTGGAATCGGGCATCGAGGTTCCTAGACCAGGGTAATTAGCTCTGGCCAAATGCAACAATTTTACTGATGAGGCTACTTCATCCAAGATGCGGCGTCTGGGTGGCAAATCATCGCATCTGTCACCAGCTGCAAATCACTCAGCACTTCCCTGGCAGAGCTGGAGAGATTGATTTTAATGGCCCCAGCTGCTGGTCACTGTGTTCTAGCACTGAGCTGGGGGAGTGAGTGGGAGCTGGTGGTGAGTCTCAGGGCTGGGGAGCTCTACGGAAAGCCCAGTACTCTGTAGCTGGTGTACTGCTCTAGCACTTGCAGAGAAATGTTTCAAGAGGAATGGTCTTTTGTCCCTATTTTTTCCCTACTAACATAGGCTACAGGAGTATAGCGTGGGCAGTTTGAAAAAAAAAAAAAAAAGGATGTAGATTCATTCATTTATTCATTTATTAATTCTTTGATTCACTCCCAAAGCCTCAGTTTTCATACCTGAAAAAGGGGGATAATGAATCCCATTGCATGACTTGTGAATTCGACAAGTCATATCTCACACTTAGCACAGACACAGCGGAGCTCAAGATGTCACCTGTGATGATGATGATGATTTGTTCTGGAAACACTTCTCTTGGCTTCTAGGCCCCTTACTCTCTTGGGTCCCCTCCAGCTTCACAGATTGCTCAATCTTAGTCTCCTTTGCTGGTTTCTTCCTTCTGCTTCCTCTCAAGCTGTTGTGCCCAGAGCTCAGGCCTCAGCCCTCTTCCCTCCCTGTCTGCAGTCTTGCTCCAATGATCTCTTCCAGTCCTGTGGCCCTTATACATAGATGCCGATAACTCCCAAACTTAAGTTTTCACCCCCTCTCCTCGTCTCTAAATGCGTATATGATGTAACTGCCTACTGGATACCTCAAACCCAAAGTATCCAAAACAAAATTCCCAATGAACCCTCACCAAAGAGCCCCCCTAAAACACAACTGAGCTTACTCTTCTCTATCTTCCTCATCTCAAAAAATGGCCCCACTGTCCACCCTGTTGTTCAGACCAAACACGGGGGAGTCATTTCTGCCTTGTCTCCTTCCCCCATCCCGCCCATCCAGTCCGATCATTCCCGCATCTTCATTCCAGCTCCCAGATTCTAGTATCACATTTCCTGGCTTCTTCTCTTGTCCTTGTACAATTCATTTTCACACAGTAGCCAGAGGGATTTTTTAAAGCTGTAAATAGGATAATGTTGTTCCCTCCCCACTTAAAATCTGTCATATTTAGGCAATAAAATCCAAACGTTCTACCAAGACTTCTAAGACACTAACAGGGCTGGCCTGCCTCTAATCACCTCTTGTGCCGTCTTTTCCTCCTTTGCTGTGCTCCAGCCTCTTTGACCTTCTTGCAGTTCTTAAAATACACTGACTTCTTTCCTGCCTCAGGACCTTTGCAATTGCTATTCCCACTGCCTGGAACTCGCTCCCCTGAAATTGTCCCAAACCTGGCTCCATCCTACCCTTCAGGTTCTGACTCAAATGTCACCTCCTCAAATACGTTACTGTAAGTATTATTACCTCACCCTCCCTCATTTTACCTTGTTTCCTTTTTTTCATAGCACTTATCAAAGTCTGAGTGATCTTTCTATAACTACATATTTATTAATTGTCTTGTTTATTCATTTATTATCTGTCTGCCTCCACTAATATGTAAGATCAGCGAGCGCAGGGGTCTCATCAGTGTCCTTCACTGCTGTACTCTCAGCACCTAGTATAGCGCCCGGCACAATTGAGTAGGTGTCAATTGACATAGACTGAGTAGATGAATGATTACACAAATGTTTACTGAGGTCTGACTGCACACCAAGCAAGATGGGAAATACCTAAGAGGTTTCTTCTTAAGGAAATTAATTTAATAGGAGGAATGTGGCCCACACGGAAGCAACTATGATAGCTGTGCTAGGCGAACAGCACAGGTAGTCACTGATTAAGCGCTAAGAAAAAGCAGAGGTGGGAAAGGCCGCATCCTGCTGGGAAAAATCTAGAAAGGCTTCAGGGAAGAGGTGTCATTTAACTGGGCTAAGCAGGGCAGCCTGGTTTTGAGCATTCTGAAACAGAAAGAAAGGCATTTCCTGGAGCAGGAACAGCCTGTAGTATGATGTGGAGGTTGGACATGAATGTGAACAAGCAAAAGTTTCACTTTGCTCAAAACATACTAACTACACCAGCAGCCACTGTTTTCTGAGTACCAGCTCTGAGCCAGATACTGCAGGAGATACTTGACATCCATTTTTCTAATTCTTATCAGTCTCTTTGGGCCAGGCATCCCTGAAGAGAGTAATACTCTTTTGATAAATGACAAAACTGAGGTTCAGAATGATGAAATAATTTAATAAGGTCATAAAAACAAGTCATGGAGCTTAAATGGGGACCCAGATCCATTCGATTCCAACGGTGTGATTTCAACTGTGCTCTAAGTGGGTCCAGCTCTGACTAGGGCCACCACCCTCATCTCTCAAGGTTTATCTTCTCAGGTCCCAAGCACCACTTACCACAGTTTCTAGACACAAAAGAATATTTAGCACCACACTGGTGTTAAAAATGTGACTTCCTCCATGTGTATTTTTGGGTTTAAGTTCTTAGAAGAAGCCACTTGCTTTTTATAGCTGCCTGCTGGACAGCCCATAATACCAAAACATATGGTTCCTCTGCATCCAGAGCCCCCCACCCCCAGAGCTCTTACTATCTGCTGAGCCACCGGCTCCTTTGCAGAGGTGAGATGGGCTCCAAGGGCCTGGGTCCCTGCCTCAGTGGGCCAGATGTGGGCCTGGGTTGTCATCTGCAGCCCAACATGTCTGGCATTTGAAGTCCTCAGCTTTGGGAACATATTTAAATGTGGGATGTTGTGGGATTTTTAAAAATGGACCCCACTCCATAAGCGAATGGGAAATACAATAACAATGTGTCCTCCTGCTTTAGTGAACATTTGGTTAGCACCAGCACAAGTCACATAGTGAAAGGAACTATTCTACTTAAAATAATCCATTGAAAAGCCTCCATTTGCCAGGTATTTTTCTCACCCTGCTTGTTTTCCTGCACACTCAGCCCCTCCCTTCCACATATCCCCAGCTGAGTGAACAGAACAACCCTCAGAGGCAGGGAACAGTCTCCCTCCCTGTCCTCGCCCTTAGAACTCCCCTCCCCCCAATTACTTCTTCAAAGGGGCACTTGGCTGTTTTTGAGGCAGTGAAAAGAATTATTAAGTGGGAGTTCCAGAGCTGTACAGACCTACTACTCCTGCCTCTGCCAGTTATTAACTATGATTTTGGGTGAGCCATTTCACAACTCTGAGCCTCAGTTTCATCTACCTATGAAATGGGGATAAGAACAGGAACAACCTAGAAGGGCTGCTGTGAGGATGAGCTGTAATGTGCTTAGTGGGAATAGAGTAGATACCTGATAGAAGCACTTACTACTATTCAGAAATGAAAGGCCGGGCGTGGTGGCTCATGCCTGTGATCCTAGCACTCTGGGAAGCTGAGGCAGGAGGATAGCTTGAGCTCAGGAGTTTGAGACCAGCTCTGAGCAAGAGTGAGACCCTGTCTCTACTAAAAATAGAAAAAATTAGCAAGTCAACTAAAAATAGAAATAAAAAAATTAGCTGGGCATGGTGGCTTATGCCTGTAGCCCCAGCTACTTGGGAGGCTGAGGCAGGAGGATCGCTTGAGCCCAGGAGTTTGAGGTTGCTGTGAGCTAGGCTGATGCCACGGCACTCACTCTAGCCCAGGCAACAAAAGTGAGACTCTGTTTCAAAAAAAAAGAAAAAAGAAATGAAAGATGATGTGAAAACAAGTTTACCATAAGATATCAAGTGAAAAAAGCTCGAGACGAGAACTTAGCTGGCTGACATCTTGGTTTCAGTCTTGTGAGAACCTGAGCAGAGAATCAAGTTATGACATCCTGGACTCCTAACTATAGAATATGGGTGCTAAGCTACTAAGTTTGTTGTTATTTGTTACACAGCAGTAGAAAACTAACATAGGCTGACTGGAAATCAATATACAACGTTCCCTTAAACCACCTCTTGTGTCTGCCATTTGAGGATGTCTGCAATAAATCCATAATCCATTGCTTTAGCCCCATCTTCCACTTTTCTCCTTTATATTTTCTGGACAAAGTGTGGTCTGCTATCAGGCTGCTTGGGATAAAAAGCCATTCTGCCGAGAACTAGGTGGTGACCTTGGACAAGTTACCCAGCCACACCATGTTAAGTCTCCTCACCCACAAAGTAGGATATGGTGGGCAGAAAATTTGTCCCTCAAAGACATATGTGCTCTAATCCCTAGAACCTGTGAATATGTTACATTACATAGCAAAAGAGACCTTTTAGATAGAATTAAGGTAGGGGAACCTCAAAATAGGGAGATTATCTTGGTGGACTCAATGGAATCACATTGGCCTTTAAAAATGGAAGAGGAAGGCAGAAGAGTTGGTCAAAGAGGTGAAACAGATGAAGAAATAGGAAGGATTGGAAGCACGAGAGGGACTCGATCCTCCACTGCGGGTGTTGAAGATAGAAAAAGAGGGCGCAAGTCAAGGACTTAGGGTGTCCTCTAGATGACACAGAATCCCTAGCTGAGAGCCATCAAGGAAACAAGGACCGTAGTCCTACAAACACAGAAAGTGAATTTTGCCAAGAACCTGAATGGGGAAGGAAATGGAGTCTCCCCTAGAGGTCTCAGAAAGGAACGTCGCCCTCCCAACTTCTTTATTTTAGCCTGGTGAGATGCATACTGGGCTTTTGACCTATGGAAGTGTAAGATAAGATAATACATTTTTGTTGTTTTAAGCTGCATTAAGTTTTAATTTGTTTACGTTTTGTTACAGCAGCCATAAAAAATGAATAGAGGGATGTTGTGAAGAATAAGTCAATGTAAATCTAAATCATGCAGGACAGACAGTGGCATAGAGCAAGTGCTAATCCAGGCTATTTCTTCTCACCACTATTTTTGTTAGTCATCCAGGGCTCTGGCCACACTCATCCTCCCTGTCCACTCTGAGTGCTTTCATTCCTGCACACTCTTACTTTCTCCTCATGTTGCCTCCCCATGTATGTCCTTAAGGTATCCTTCCCAACTTCAAAATCCATCTCAGATGCCATCTTCTCCAAGATGCTTTCCCCAACCCCCTCAGCCAGGTGCAATCTCTTCCAAAGCAACACTTCTTTTTTGTACATTTCTAACTATTATATTTATTTAAACCCTAGGTTATATGAATGGTTTTCTCTCTTTATTAAACTCTATATGCCGTGATATGTTATGCTATGATAACAAACAACTCCAAGTCACCAGATCTTGGCTTAAAACACTAAGTATATTTCCTCCTTTGAAAAAATTTATTTTTATGTGGTAAGAACCCTTAACATGAGATTTACTCCCTTAGCAAATTTTTAAGTACAATATTGTTGCCCGTAGGTACAATGTTGTACAGCAGATTTTTCTTCGAGCTTACACATCTTGCTTAACTGAAACTTTATGCCCATTGGTTAGTAACTTTTCATTTCCTCCTCCCCTTAGCTCCTGGCAACACCACTCTTTGATTCTATGAATTTAAGTATTTGAGGTACCTCATGTAAGTGGAATCATGCAGTATTTGTCCTTCTGTGACTGGCTTATTTCACGTAGCACGATGTCGTCAAGGCTCATCCATATTGTTGCACATTGTAGAATTTCCTTTTTCTTAAGGCTGAATGATCTTTCACTGTACGTGTCTACCACATTTTCTTCCTGCATTCATCTGACGATGTACATTTAGGTTGTTTCTATACCTTGGCTATTGTGAATAGCACTGCACTGAGTGTGGTGGTGCTAATATCTATTCGACATCTCGATTTCAATTATTTTAGATAAGTACCCAGAAGGGGGATCGCTGGATCATATGGTAGTTTTATTTTTAATTTTGTGAGGAGCCTCTATGCTGTTTTCCATGGTGCCTGCACCATTTTTCATTCCCACCAACAGTGTACAAGGATTCTAATTTCCTCACATCCTTGCCGAGACTTGTATTTTCAGGTATATTTCTTGCTCATGCCACAGGTCCATGGCAGGTTGGGCTATTCTCCTGCCGCCCTCCCTCTGGGGCTGGAATGTCCCCAGTTGCGTGCTGGCTCTTAAGCCTTCTTCCTAGTAATGCCACACTTCACTTCTGTTCATTGTTCACTGGCCAGATGAAATATTAGTAAAATGGCTGCACCTAGCTTCAGCATGGAAACAGACCAGCAATAATCCTGCCTTGTGCACAAGAGGAAGAGAGCTGGATATATCTGGTGGACAACATTTGGGACACTCACAAGTGTCTCCCACAACAATCCCCTAGGAAGAAGTTTTCACCACAGTTAACATTTCGCAGGTGAAGAGCTTGAGTCAAAAGGATGGTGCTTGGCCACGTTTTCTAAATAACAGGGTTGGAGCTAGGACCCAGTGTCCTCCCATCCTTCTATCCCTGCTGAGGTTCTTTATACAATGCTGCTATAAGCCTGACACTGTGCGGAGGGTGCAGCAGAAAACAAACTCGGCTCAGGCTCTGCCCTCATGTGACAGTTGGCTACTGTGCCCAGTTCTCCTTCCAGCCCTCCACACCCGCCTCCCTTATCTCACCCTGCCTGCATTTTTTATATGTGCTACCTGTCATTATAGTTGTCCTCCTCTCACTCTCTGCACAACTAGATCACAAGCAGCTGGAGGACAGGTGTGGGATCTTCAACTTTGAACTGTTTGCAATCCCTAACGTATTAAATTAGGCACTCACCAAATGTTCTTTGGGTAGAAGACAAAATTGAAAACAAAATTCACTTTAGATGCCAAACATTTGTTCTCTGCTTATATACCCCCATGTGTTCCCAAAACTGGTGTATTAATAGGGATTTGCATGTGCTTTGCCAGTTTATTATAAGGAACATTAGCTATCAGCATCTACTTTAAAAAGAGATTAATAAGATCATCAACAACATAACTCATAAATCATTCTAAAAATTGCCAATTTCTTAGTTTCTTTCTTTTTCTTCCAAGAGGTTCCACTTTTTTTCAGTGACTTATACTAAACTGGCAGTTCTAATTAGCAGTCATGAAAACTCAAGCTTCTGAAGCCATGGCAGATTAGAAAAGAATTTTCCAGAGATGTCATAAAACTTCTTCCCATGAGGGATGTCATGTGTCTCACCGGTTGGGTTTAGGTGAGAAGGGAAGGCCTGTGGGAAGGAGGATGCTGGGAAAGGATTAAAGGGGGAGGACGTGTCCTGGGTACCTGCCTGGCCTGCCCGGGCTGAAGAGATCACTTGTAATTTATTGCATGTGTGCTTGTGACCCAGTGGGATTGTCAGGGAAGAGCCTGCAGTATCTTACATCCCATAGCTCTGGGTCCTGTCTATAACCTAAAAGCTGAACCCTGGCCCAGATGGGAGCCCAGCCTGTCCTCAGCCTGCAGGGATTTAAGAAGTCAGCTTTGATGCTGCCGTTGATATTTGTTCAGCTGATATTTATTAATATCAAGTGCCTTCTGTGTGCCGGGCCTTGTGCTGATGATACTTCCCAGGCTTTCTGGAGGAAGGACCTTCTAAGCTGAGACCTGAATCATGAGTTCACCAAGGAAAGGCTGGATGGTGGGGAAGGTTGTTACAGGCAGAAAAAATAACAAGAACCAAAGATCTTGGGAGTGGGCAGGAAAGAGCTAAATGGTTCTCCGAGTGGAGGGACGGCAGAGGCGAGGCAGTGGGGCCTTGGTGGGAAGGTGTGGAGTGGTGGGAAGTGAGGCCACGCAGGGCCCCGGGGCGTGAAGAAACCTGCAGCAGAAAGGTGGTGGGGGATGGCAAGCAGAGGGTGACATGGGCCAATTCGCATGTTTTGAGAAATCACTGCCTTGTAGAGCGGGGAAGGGACTAGGGTGAGGTGGAGATGCGAACCCTGGCATGGAGATGAACAGGCAAGGTTGTCGGGGCCCCGATCAGAGAGGGTTCCTTGGACCACATGGTGGCAGCAGGTGGAGAAAAAAAACGAAGAGGCCTGAATGGCTTCAGGAGGTAGACTCTCTATTTGAAGACTGATCAGATGTATGGGGTGACAAAGAAGGCTCACTGACTTTTTGGGGGCTCTGTACTTGAGTGACTCTTTCATGCCAGGCATTCTACAAGACGTTTATGTTTATTCCTCATCTCAGACTAGGAAGGAAGCTGTATTTACCTGGATTTTATGAGTGGGGAAATTGAAGCTTGGCAAGGGTAGGTGTCTTTCCATCAACACACAGCTAGTCTGCATCCAGACTTCACCTTTTAACCCCTTGGCTACCCTGTCTCCCTACCCTTGTCTCTCAGCTTTCTGGTGAGGGCATCTCAGAAGAGAGTGGTGACATTTTCTGAGGTGGGACACTCTAGAAGAGAAAATATTCTAGTAGGATCTTTCCAGAATTGCTGGTGGAGAACCGGCTACCAGACCACCCTGGACAATGACATCCACAACCTTGCACTTTCCAAGCTATAGGAAAATCCTGCAGAAAGTTTGCTCTTTCTGCATCCTGTCTGGATGGGTGTTTCATCTGAGTATCTGTTCTCCAGTTGCTGCTCCTGGGGAGCTGGGTCTGGCCTGCTCTTGTCCCATAGTCCCTGTTTAGCACCCTGGTGAGGATGGGGGCCTCTGTGTCCACTCTTCCTTTAGCCTCTGAGCAGTTAACATTTAAATTAGCAGTGGAAATCTTCTGGGAGTAAGAAATGGGATATGCCCCAGGAGAGATAAAAATGCCTGAGATAAAGGAGGAGGAGAGGTGTCTGGTGTATTAGAGCAGTGAACTGGGGAGCTGTGTTAACCATGGACAAGGTACCGACTTCGTTTCCAGTCTGTTTCCCCATCTGCATGTAGAACACAAATGAGGGGATAATGTTTACCTGCCTCAGGGTTGTTATGAAGATCAAATACAACAATAAATGACTGTACTCTGAAAACCAAAACACTCCATGCAAGTGAGAGGACTTAAAGTTCTGATATCCCAAGGTAGAATCAGAGACACAAGTGCTAGAAGGTACCTCTGGAATCATCAAGGTCATCTTGATGATTTTACAGGTGAGCAAGACTAGGCCAAGGATGAGAGATTAAATGACTTTTTCCAAAGTCACCCTCAAAATTAATGTTGGAGCCAGGTTTAGATGCAAATCCCTGACCTCAAGCTAAGGGTTCTTTCTGCTTTATTGCTTTGGCAGGATTGCACGTAATTGACAGTCAGATTGACTGGGGTGTGACCCCCAGCTTTGCCAGTTATTAATGTTGTGGTATCGGCCAATTTATGTAATGTTTTTGGGCCTCACTTTTTTCATCTGTAAAAATGGAATAGCTGTCATTGTTAACTCAAAGAGTTGTGGTAAAGATTAAATGAGATAATGCTTGTAGGTACTGGATAAACTGTGGTAGTAATTATTATTATGACAAGATCATACATTGCACATTTGCTTTATGTCACCACATTCCTCGTCCACCCCAGCTGAAGCTCAGCCTGAACTTCAGAGGCTTCCAACCCAACCCAATATATCCCTGATCTTCTTACTATTATTATTTTGTACAAATTTAAGGGGTACAAGTGTACTTTTGTTACATGGATATACTGTACTGTGGTGAATTCTGGCTTTTAGTGTACCATTGCTGAATAATGTACATTGTACCCATTAAGTAATTTCTCATCCCTCACCCCCCTCCCACTCTCACGCTCCCAAGTCTCCAATGTCTATTATCATGCCCAGTTTGATCTCATAAGCTAAGCAGGGTTAGGCCCGATTAGTACTTGGATGGGAGACATCCCTGATCTTAATTTAGTCCCCTAGGTATTTTACTGATTGAACTAGGGGTGAGGTCAAAGAGAATATGATTCCCTAATGATGCTCAAGCCCATCTCACAAGCCCATTGGAGGATATGTCTTAGTTTGAAGCATGGTCAAGAGGCTGTGTCTATACCTTGTTCCAATCTAATAGAATAGTTCATGCAAATAACTGAGGAACGGTGGAGGGAGACATGGAATTTAATTGATGTAGGATTAGAGGGCCCACTATGCTTCTTCAGGGCAGTCCTTATTCAGGAACGTGAAAGGCCCGGAAAATTAAAAGAATTCAAAGGTGTGATCTGCTCTCACTCTAGGGAGTTTCACTTTACACCATCAAAGTTAATGTTCAGGATCATACTATCTCTCAAAGGTAAAGCATCAGAGAAGAACAAAAGTGTCTGAGTCTAGGGAGATGTCATTAAAACGAGTTCTGGGTTCAGTCACCCCCAAACGCTTAGTGATTATACAGAAGGCTAGAGGCTGTGCCCATCTCCTTGATAAATAGAACTATGAATCACTATCACAGTCGGTTTAATTACAGCTTGACTATATGCAAAAAGCTCTTGCCTGTGCCCAGGTTCCCTTCTTAACTTCATTCTATGTGAATTTTAATTAAAGCCTTCAGTTTTCTTATTGCTTCCTCTCTTCTCTCATGAAAATGATTGTGGAAGGGCATAAAATACCAGCATATACATATGCATTTCTGATAAGACAGCATGGAAATTTGAAGTCAGACTCTTTATAGAAAGAATTATACAAATAACCCCTTATATGGTGATCGGTATTGATGCCATCCTCTTTGATACACTCCCTTCACTTGATTTCTAGAACCCCAGACTCTCCTGGTTTTCTCCCTACCTCACTGGCTGCTCCTTCTCAGTCCCTTCTGATGGCTCTTCATGACCTCTAAATGCTCAAGGGTCCAGGGCTTGGACCTCTCTTTTTCATTAGACTCACTCCAAGGTAACCTTATCCAGTCCCGTGGCTTTAAATACTGTGAGTTGATCATCCCTAAAATGCTGAAGTCTAATCCGGATCTTCTCCCTCACCTCCAAACTCATGAGCCTGATACATATTTCTTCGTGTGTGTCTAAACAGACATCTCAAACTTAATCCATTCCAAACTGAACCTTTGATTTCTCTCCATTCTACACACCTGTTACTCCACAGATATTCCCTATTCCAGTAAAGGGCATCACTGTTCTTTTCATTACTGAGTCCTAAGACATTAACTGCTCTCTATCCCTCACAGCCCATTTCCAATCCATCAGAAATCTTATCGGTTTTGTCTTCAAAATATATTCTGGATCAGACTATGCCTCACCACCTCCACAGAAATCACCCTATTTAAACTTTTTGTCTTTTGCCTGGACTAATGTAATATCCCCCTAACTGGTCATCCTTCTTCAAATCTGTAATAGTCTGTTCACATAGCAGCCTACAGGGTTTCTCAACTTCAGAACTATTGACATTTGGGGCCAGATAATTCTTTGGGGTGGGGGCCTGTCCTGTCTATTGTCGGGTGTTTAGCAACATCCTTGGCCTCTACCCACTAGAGGCTAGTAGTCCCTCTCCCCTAGATGTGATAATGAAAAATATCTCCAGACATTACCAAATGTCTCCTGGAGAGCAAAACCATGCCTGGTTGATTGAGAACCACTGAGTTAGAGAGAGATCCTTTAAAAATGTAAATCAGATCCCATAATTCTCTTGCTGGAAACCTTTCAATGGTTTCCCATCACGTTTAAAATAAGGTCAAAGTTCCTGACAATGGCTCACAAGGCATGTACTATTCCTCTTACCTTAAGTACACTTCCCATGCCTTTTCACTTGGCTAATACTTATTCATCCTTTCAGTCCTAGCTTAAATGCAACTTCCTCCAGGAAGTCTTCCCTGGCCTATCCCTTAATCTAGGTTGAAGTCCCTGTTCCATGTTCTCATACCTTGCTGCTCTTCCTTTGACACAGTGAACATCACATTGCATTGCAGTTGTTTGATTTCTAGACTGAACTCCTTCAGGGCAGGGACTGTGTCTTATTTATTATTGTATCCTTCCCTTATACTAGAATATGGCTTAGAAATATATAGTGGACTGACTTAAGTTATAGACTGAGCCTGGCATGCACTGCAGATAGGCATATGACACTCAGCCTGGTTGAGACCCTGGAAACAGATAGAACTATGAAGCTAGATCCTACCATATCTTAGCAATTTTCCTTTTTATTCAGTAGTTCCAAAATTACTCTGGTGGAACATCAAGGACAATCTCTGCTCTTAGTCAGAAAAGTCCTTATTAAGAGAAACCCTTCATTCAACAAACACTTATTGATCATCTGCTATGAGCTGGAC
>RJWJ010028701.1:0-21210 GCA_004363605.1 Indri indri | reverse complement strand
AGGAGGGCCCAAGATAGATGTCAGGAACTGGAGCATAGGCCAAATACCAAACATTCAGGGAAATGAGACTTGAGAACTAAAGTTAATTTGGGAAGCAGAAAAATATCTGGCTGAATACTAGAACCAGAAGGGCTTTGCCCAGTTGTGGCTTCCTGCCTCTTCTCAGTGTTTGGCATATGCAGAATTGACTCCATATACAGCAGTGGAGTAGACAGATGAGAAAAAAAGTATTCAGAGGTAAAAGAAACTAAGGGATTCAGAGAAAACTTCCTGGTAGACTTTGATGAAGCAGATATCTTAGAACTGTAGAAGGATTGAGCTGTGTTCTTCAGGAAGGTGACTTTAGGAATGGTTACCACTGCAAAAGCCTGAAATACTATGCAGCATGTGCTCTGTGTGGACAGATGTTTCAAGTGTTAAAGATGATTCTGTAGCTAGAACCCAATTATGGAATAAAATGCCTGTATTCACTATATACTATTGGTCATTTATACCCCTGGTTATGGATACACATAATAAAGTTACACCAGTCTACACCCTTGAGACTTATAGGTGTCAGGAAAATTCATTTGAAAGATCAGATAGTGATTTATAGCAGAATAAAAGAAAGACATAATCTGTTTCCCCCCTTTTTTAAAATTTTTCCATTAACGACTTGATACTATTTGATGAGCTGGGTGCACATATACCTGCAACAAGAAACAGAAAGTTAGGGTTTCTCTTAGATGCATATGATGTGGCTTTACCATCATGCCCTACCAATGGTTTTAATAGACAATTGATTCTAACATTTAATTATCACCACTAAGGATTTGAATCAACTATGCTAAAATCGAAGATGTCATTTTAGGAAAATGCCTCATAGAATTAATAACCCCAGAACTTCTAGCAGCATTGGTATATATAGATGGACATTTCACATCTACTTTACCTTGAAAAGTATCCCAGGAAGCTAAATTTCCCAAGTGTAGACCCTCTATAGATGTTTTTGTCTAGGCTCAAATTATCACAGCCATGCTTTACAGCAAAGAATGTGGAGTCTCAACTTTCCATTTTTCCATGAATTGCAGCCGACTCATAATTGCCTCCTGAGTAAAATCTTGTCCCTGGTTGCAGGTATTTTCTCAGCTTTCTTCATTGAAAACCAGAAATGACCTTCTAGTCAGGCATGTGTTCCTTTATGATGCCTCAATGTTGAGAGGAAGCAGATCATCCTCTCTCATGCATAGCGACTGAGAACAGGTCCACTCCAGGGACGTGTAAGGAGAGCTAATCTTGAACTCACCGTCAGGAAACCTTTTGAAAGCTCAGGTAAGAGACAGAATTCCAATGCAGAATTTATCTTGCAACTCTCTTCCTCTAGGTTTTCTGAAATCAAGTCTTAACCTAAACCAAACAAGCCAAAAGAGAGTGCACTGGTGTAGTGCCAGCAGGATCAGGGCAAGAAATCGCCCTGAGGGAAGAACATGCTATGCTTAATAGGAAGTTGATATCGATCAGTATCTGATATTCATTACAGTACACAGTGTTTTTTGTAGGATAATTGGCCAAAGATTTCTCTCCTTATAGTTGTGTGTGTGTGTGTGTGTGTGTCTGTGTGTCACTCAAAAATTTTTCACTGGGGAGTATAATTTACTGAAGAGTGCACAAAATAAAAAGTACACAGCCTGGCAAGTGAGCTACCCATGAAGCCCCTCCCAAGTCAAGGGCCCCCCAGTTCTCAATCTTCTCCCTGATCCCTGAAAGTAACTCTCTCTATATATGGAATCAAAATATATATTCTTTTGTGTCTGTTTATTTTCTTCAATATTATTATGTAAGATTCAGTGTTTTTGAACATAGTTATAGTTTGATCATTTTTATTGCTGTATATGTATCAAAGTACCCTAATTTATTTATCCATTGCACATTTGGTAGATACTTGATAATCTCCTTTTAGAAATTATTGAGAACAATGAGGCTCAACATTCTTATAGCACATATAAAATAATTTCTCTGGAATATATACTTTAGAATATAATTTCTGGGAAATAAATATTTCTACATATACATTATGTGTATATATTTACTTATTTTTATATATATTTTAGGAAAATATAGATATTTCTAAAGGACTAGTATTCAGAATGTTCAGAATTGCCTTCTATTGCACTTTTCTCCATCAATGGATTGATTTTATTCTTGTAAACAGTCGTGATTTCCTCTTTGCACTGGTTGCTAGAAAACTGAAGGCCACACATAGTTCCAGATGGTGCTCCATAGAGTCCTAGGAGGTTGGGGGGCGGGTGGCTCTGGGGCTGTCGATGGAGGGAGGCAGGTGCTTCTCTCTCATCTTGTTCACCCAAGCACAACAGCTTTTACTGTCATGAAATATTACGGGCATACAGACAACTACAGAAGATAATAACAAAATTGCTTTTATCTATTATACACATTTGTTTTCTAAATATGTTCTTAAGGAAAGCTTCTATAGCTTAAAAAAAAAAAAGAGGAAACCTCTGAGCTTATTCACACAAAGAAGTACAGAGCGGAGATCAGGAAACCTGACCTCGTTGATCTGGGCTTGGTGTGAGTCACTTCATCTCATTGACCCTGCTCACTCTTCAGTGTTGTGAGGCCCAGATAACTAGATGATGTGATTAGTCAAAGAAATTCAATGAAAATATTTAGTAAAATACTAAAAAATAAAAAAAATCACAATACTATAGAGGCAAGTATCTGAGACTACCACGGCCTAGACTCTGGAGTCTGTACCAATGCAGTTATAATGTAGTAAAATTAATCTACCCACATTGTTTAGGGTTCTTCACATGACTATATTTGACCCAGGGATTTTTGCTCTTATATTTTGGACCATCTTGGGCTATGACATAAATCCATGTTATTCAGGTAAAGTATTATGTGGTACTTAAGAGTATAGACTTGGAGGTCAAATAAACTGAGTTCATGTTAAGCTGGGAAATCTTGCATACGTCATCCAATATCTCTAAGTTTCAAGTTCCCTGTTTGCGAAAGAGGTTAATAGCAACAGCTATTATGTTCCATAGTTGTAAAGATTACAGGAGATATTGAAGGCAAATGTTTGTCATAGTATACAGCACATAGTTAGCACCCAAGGAATACTTGCTGGCATAAGATTATTCTGGTTCATACCTTACTCCTTTCCTTAGCTCCTGTCATCACGTGGGAAGACACTAATATCTATGTTGACATCCAACACCCTAAGTCCCAGATTCTTGATCTCTTCCATTTCAGTGATATCCATCTTTCCACTTCAGTTACACAGCTGTCCCCTGGACATTTTTTATCAACAGAAATGGTGTCACTTCTGGAATATCCTACTTGAGAATCACAATTTTCCTTCCATTCTGCATAAACAACTCTATTAGTTAGGGAACACTATCTACTGCGACAGACACAAAATCTCAGTGCCTTACCACATATAAATTTATTTCTCAACCTCTTAAAATCTAAAGTGGGTGCTCCTGACTAGTGGGCAGCT
This sequence comes from Indri indri, assembly GCA_004363605.1. Classification (NCBI taxonomy): domain Eukaryota; kingdom Metazoa; phylum Chordata; class Mammalia; order Primates; family Indriidae; genus Indri; species Indri indri. The sequence goes on along the minus strand of RJWJ010028701.1, from coordinate 17,708 downwards.
CTTATCCAAGCAGCAATTCCAAGATGAAGGTTCCTCCTGTCTTGTAACTCCACCATCGTCAACGTGTGACTTCCAAGGTAGCCAAAGAAGGGAAAGGGCGTGGAGGTCACAGTTGGGAGTTTTTATGGGTCAAGCCTGGAACTGGCACATAACACTTCCATTCATCATCCACTGCCAGAACTCAGACACATGTTCACAACAAAGACAGGAAAAGTAATCTATCTGTGGTCTAAAAGAAAGAATAAACAGGTTTGGTGACTACCTAGCCAGTCTCTCCCACTCTGTTATCCCGCCTAATCATCCATGTTGAGCCTCATCAAGTATCTAATCCTTTAACCCTTCTTCTTCCTTTTGGTTGATCTCTCCTGGTTTCTGCCCTGCTATTCCAGCCTATTCCTCATGGCACAACACCTGAACTACCCTCTCTCAATGTCACAAACTCCCTATCCCCTTGTTATTTTCTTATACATATTTAGGAAAGTACCAACCACAGATCAATCTAACCTGTCTCATTCTCAGTTCTTCTAACTGGACTGCTGACTGCTACTAGGAAAACACCCACATGTGCACACACACACACACACACACACACAAGCCAAGGGGATTGGTGCCACCAACATTTCATATTTGCCAACATCAGCCGGGCTCCCAATGTTGCCAAGTAATACTTCTACATATTTCTAATCAGCCTTCTTTTTTCTTTTCCCGTAGTGACTATAGCACATCTTTAATATCTCTAAATTGCTTGTTACATATCTTCTTCCTTAAGTCTCAGTGTATAACTTCACTTTGAACATCACAGAGAAAATAGAAGCTGGCATCCATGGCCTACAGAGAACATCACTACATTGCTTTTAAAATATGGACGTCCTCCCCCAACCAGTGTTATTTCCTAATGTCTTCTGGATCCTCTCAGGGGACACATAGTTAGAGTGTGATTTTCTGAGCCATACTGGATAAATCTATTGCAACACTGTAATCTTTCTAAGTCTTTAAATTCTTTCACCATTATAACAAGGAACTTCACTTAGCATGGCTCACTGTTGTGTCCAGGTTTTATGCAATCAAACAATGTATTGAGTCAACATATTGAATTCAGAATCTCTGATTGGTTTATGCATATTAACAAATTTGCTAATATTTTCTCCCAGTCTTCAGGTTGTCTCTTCACTTTATTAATTATTTCTTTTGTTGTACAAAAGCTTTTTAGTTTAACATGATTTCCTTGCTTACATGGCCTGTGCTTTTGGGGTCATATCCAAGAAATCACAGCCTAGACCAATGTCATGGAGCTTTTCCCCTACGTTTTCTTCTAGTGGTTTTACAGTATCAGGTCTTACATTTAAGTATTTAATCTATTTCGAATTGACTCATGGATAGCAGGTGAGATAAGGATTCATTTTCACTTTTCTGCATGTGGATACCCAGTTTTCCCAACACCACTTATTAAAGAAACTGTCCTTTTCCCCATTGTGTGTTCTTGGCACCTTTGTACAAAGTCAATTAACCATATGTGTGTGAGCTTATTTCTGTGCTCTCTTTTTCCATTAGTTGATGTGTCTTTTTTATGCAAAAATACATGGCATGACATATTTTGTAATATACTTTGTAATATATTTTGAAATCAAGTAGTGTGATGTCTCCAGGTTTGTGGGGGTTTTTTGTTTGTTTGTTGTTTGCTTTTTGTTTTATTGTTTTTTTGGTCAGGACTGTTTTAGCTATTTGAGGTCTTCAGTGGATCCATATAAACTTTTAGGATTTTTTTTTTCTATTTCTGTGAAGAATTTTGACAGGGATTTCATCAAATCTTTCCACTGCTTTGGGTAGTATGGACATTTTAACAATATTAATTCTGTGGAAGCTACTTCGAATCTTCTGTGTGGCTGTCAGGGCGGTAAGGGCCATTTGGTAATGCAGTCCCCCCTTCCCGCACTGGGCCACCTTCACTGTGCACAGCAATGCAGGGCAGAGTCTGCTCTGCTCTGGGCACAGCCCAGATGCCCCCAGTGTACAATGCTGGGCACAAGGGTCAGTCTCATGGAGGCCTCCACTGAGCCCTTACAGCCTCCAGCAGAGAGAGCGGCATTTGCCATTTTGCCTTACATTTTGGCAAACCCACCAAATACCCCTTCTACCTCCACCCCAGCCCTATCTTCACACTCCTATCCAGAGGGTTTCAGCATCCCAACTGCTTTACAGTGCTTAGCGTAGCTGTTTTGCATACATTACCTTATTTTGATTTTCAATCCTCACAACAGTTCTGAGAGGTAGCTGCAGGAGTATATAATTATTCCTTCTGTCCAGGAGAGAAAAGCAAAGCTCAGGGAGGTCAATTCCCCATGGTCACGGTCAATAAGTTGTGAGTGCACCAAATCAGCGGGTCATTCCAGCACTGCAGAACACTGAAAGATTTATGATACTGCATGAGAGTGCTAATCTCTGAACATCATTGCCACAATTGTATGACATGACCTTGTAGGACTGGAAAAGGTTTTAAAGATTATCTGTCCTACTTTTTAATATTGAACAGACTGAGGCATTGAGGAAGAGCCTCATGGATTGGTAGTCACAGAAAGAATCCAGGGCTCTGGACGCCCTGTTCAGTGCTTTGTTCTCTCTCTCCTCACGTTGCCTTCACTTTAGAGCCCTTTGTGTCTAAATGCATTCTCTTTTACCAGGGGAAAGTAATTAAGTTCATGAGAAGCCACTCCTGATTTTGAAGCCCCTCAATTTAAAGCCATGGGGAGGAAGTAATTAAATTGGATCGAAGTCACAGCATTTAAAATGCCAATATACACCAGGGCTTTTTCTCCCCCTTTTCCCCAGTGTGTTTATGAAGAGAATTAATCACGAACACTTTCACCTTAGCAACCCGCTGAGCTGGAGTCAGAATGAAACATTTTGTGCAGTGAGAATCCAGTCAAATATTCAAATAGAGGCTGACAGACTAAAAATACTCCATCTAAATAAATAGCATATTTGCTCTATGAAGATCACATATTTGATCATTCTATAAGTTCTTGGAGACACTCAGCCTGGCTACCCAGACAGGAGAAACTACATCTGAAGCAGAGTTTATGAAAATGAGCCTACACTTGGGGCTTTAAAAATGTCTGTGAAAGGTCATTAGTCACTATTCAAATAGAGCTTTTTGACCTTGTTTTCTATTTTAAACTGTCTGACCCTCTCCCTTCTGTTGATACAATCATCTGTGGTTGCCTTGGAGAATAAGCACGTTGCTTTTGGATATCTGACCTTGCAGGAAGGATATCAGACTGAGGAGTTTATTTTGCTGGCTAGGTTTAATCCACAGGAAACCCGTTTGGATGCTTGGATGCTTCATGTTCTCTGGCATTGCTGCTTTGACTGACAATCACAGGATATTCAAAGCTTCAAAATCTACTTATAGATAGTCAATGGCCACAGATGGGTGGAGGTAGAGGGAATGGAAATATAGCTTTTTATACACTATGTCAATGAGTTCTTCCAACAGTCCTGGGGAGCAGGTAATGTTGTCGTCATGTTAAAAATGTGGAAACTTAGAGAAATTAAGTGGCTTGCAAAAGGTCAAAAAACTAAATTAAAGACAGAACCAGGTTTAAATTCCAAGGCTTTTTCCACCATGCTGCATGAGCTCATATGCTCACTGACTGAATGAAAATGTGATGATTTGTCCTTTTCTAGATGTGACTGGTGTGTTTAGGGGATTGACTGAGGATGCAAGAGAAGTTAAGACCCAGTGGACACATAGCTGGACTCTGTCCCAGAGCCTAAGGTCTCAGTACCCAACCCAGTGACCACTATACCAAATGGTGCATATGCAACAAGATGGGGCGAGGGCTTGGCTGTGAAACTCAGGCATGCAAATCTGCTCCCTGGAACTGAGAACCACCTCTGAGCACCTACCCTCGATGCTGATGATCTAATTGTTTAATTCTCTGTTCTGTAGAAACATTCCATGTTTTCCCACCTCTCTGTCCAAGTGCCCCTCACCTCCTGCTGATGATGTCCTGCCTCCAACTGTCTGCTTATGTCATTTTCCCTTTTTTCAAGGCCCAGATCCCATGTCCCCTCCTTGGACAGCATTTCCCTTGTTGTCTCAGCCCTCAGCAATGGCTCTTTTCTCAGAGCAGCTATAGCATTTCCAGTGCTAGATGCCTTCCTTGTACCATCTTAATCCTCATACCCTCCTTGACGGTGTCTAAACAAGATTAAGAAATGAATTCAGACCATGACACACTTTTACCTATCACCTTATAGTTGCAACTCCTGCCCATCTCTCCAACTTCATCCCTTCCTGGGCTCCACACACACCAGCCTTCTCCCTGTTCCTTGAACACGCCAAGTTTGCTCCTGTATTGGAGCCTCCATACTTCTGTTCTTTTGGCCAAAATCCTTCCATACATACCCCACCACCAATCTTCCCATGCTGGAATCTTTCTTGTCACTCAAATTTCCCCTACCGGCAGACCATTCCTGACCACACTAAGCTGTTTCCATACCCACATGCCAACTATCACCCTCTAACCCAGCTCCCTGTTCTGTGTTCTTCAAGGCACTGCCACCACTGGACATTACCTTCTTCACTGATTTGGTAGTTTACTTATCATCTGCAGGTCTCCATGTTAGATGCGAGTTCCAGAAACACAAGGATCTTATCTACTTCCCCACTTGCCCCTCAGTGCCCAGGACAGCACTTGGCTCAAGAAGTATTTGCTCAATGGATGAAAAAAGGAGAGGAGAAAGAGAGGGATGGAAGAAGAGAAAGCAGAAGCCTATGGTGTTGGTGTCCTTATATAGTGCTCTGTTATCTTTGAAGCCCTTTCATATGTTTTAGTTTAATTCTCATAACAAAACTAAGACATAGATACTATAATTCCTATCTTGAGATAAAAAATTGCTAACACTTGTTGAATACTCTTAAGCACTTTGCTTTTAAGTGGAATTGAATGACAAGTGAAAAAAAAAAAGCCACAGAATCACATAGTAAGTTGCAGAGGCAAGATATGAACTCAAGTAGTCTGGCTCTAGTGCCTGTGCTCTTTAGTAGCACATGAAGTGCACGGATTCAAAGAAGTTAAGTCCCTTACATCATAAAGGACTCAGAGATTTTGACTTTTGAATACTGGCCTCCAGACCCTTGCTGCCCTTGCTTTTCCTTCTGCACCACTGAGTACCTAAGAGTGGGAAGTGGGACTGGGAAGGGAGGCAGAGTTTGTGAAGAAGGGAGGAGCCAGGATGAAACTCCCTCTACTTCCTCCACGCACCAATGCCTTCTCTATGCTCCTCCAAATCCACTCTCCACCCTTCTTCACCCTGTTCTGTGCCCCAGAAGGCTGAGCTGCAAGGATTACTCCAAAGGGCTTGCTTGTCCTGCTTGCTCTGAGTTCAGCCATCAGGGAACATGAGCAAAAGAGCGGAAGCTGACAAGGGTGTGAAGGGAAGTTATTTAATTCCGCATCTCCCTTCTGGGAAGGACACAGTTCACATCTCCTCCCCACAGGCTTCTGGTCCTTCAGCCTGGGGCAATAGCATCACCCATTCATGACTAGCGCCAGGCCACTGCACCATCCACTCTCTGTGGGGTTTCCCTACACTCTGTCCTACCTTTGAAAATTGTTCCTGTATCCGAAGCTCTTCAAGTTACTCAATGTGACGCCATCTATTTGTGTTCACGCTTTTGCCAGTGAGGCCAGTCGAGAGACTTTAGGTGGAAAGTCTTTTGCTCTATGGACCCAGAGTGATTGGATACCCTTTAACCTTTCGTCTTCCTCAAGAGACAGGCATAGTCCACGCACAGACAGGCTCTCTCATTCATATTCCTTTGTTTTCAAGAGAGAATATAGCCCTTGAGTGTTTCCTTTCTGACCCAGGTAATTATTCCATTTTGAGACTGGCCTTTCATAAGCTCCCATCTTTAAGGGTCAAGCAGTTGGTTCTTTGCCTTCTACGATCTTCATTTTCAATAGATTTTTTTGTTACTCCTGCAACTGTTATGGTAACTATATATACATATATATGCATATTTTGTCCATAGCTGATCTTTATAGAAACTACAATTTACTAGTACATGCCATAGTCAAATTGTCAAAATAATTTTCATCCAGCGTCTTAATTTTATTTTTGGTACAAACTAATATTTTAATTAAAATTTAAGAAACCAGAAAAAGAAAAATCCTTAATGCAGACATTATTTTTATGTCTGTGTGTCACTTTCCAATCCTTATATACACAAGCATTTTTATGTTTACATGTTATGTATATATAATTTTGTGTTTATAATTTTCCTTAATGTTATATCATGAGCATTGGTCTCCAAAATTATTGTTTGTAATGATGACATGATATTCCATGAGATAGACACACCATAATTTGCACAGCCACTTCTATTTCCTGAACAACATGGTGGAAAGCCTCCTGGTGTGCAATCAGACAACCAGAACCAAATCCTACTCTCTCTCAGTCACTAACCGTACGACTTCCTTTGAGTCACTCAACCTTTCTGCACCTCAGTGTCTTATCTATCTAACAGGAATTATAATAAAATATGCCCTTTGTATGTCAAAGAAAGGCTGTAAAGACTGACTGAGATAATGGATATGAACATGTTTCTGAACTTTATAATTGTACACTGCTTGGTCATTACACAACCCTCTTTAACTTTCTTCCTAGTTCTTACCTCTATCTTAAATTATATTGTTTTGATCACCATTTCCTGCTGTCTTCCTCCACTAGACTGTAAGTGCTGCAACAGCTGACTTTGCCCATTGTGTTCACACCTGAATCTCCAGAGCAGGGTGCATGGTAGGGTCAAGATATATTTGTTCACAAATTGAGAGACTTAAGTGTATTTTGCGTAAGCAATGAGGGAAAGTAGTCACAGTACAAAGATTCCATTTCTTTAGCCTACTGCAACAATCATGTAATTTCTACCACCCTGAGAAAATACAGTGAATAAGTGTTTAGTGGACCCACAAAAAGGTTGGTAGGCATTTCCAAACTCTTTCATTCATACTAAGCAAGCTAGTGTTTTTCTAAGTGCCAGCTGTACTTCTGAATGAGGCAACACGACCTAGGATGGGAGAAACAAATGAAAGAACATTTTGAATCCTGAATTTTAGTCTGTCATTCCGGAATGTATAGACCCCTGAGTAAGCTATGCTCAAGTTCAATAAAGAATAAGGGTTGAAAATGTTCTAAACTTAGATGGTAGTTATTGTTGCGCAGCTCCACTACTGTGCCAAAAATCACTGAATGGTACACTTTACATGAGTGAATTTTGTGGTATGTGAATTACATCTCAATAAAGAATTTTTGAAAAATAAAAGAACAAAAGGAACCAAATAAACCTGGATATTGAACTGCTTTTCAGGGTGGCATATCTACTCTTAGCAAGGGGAAGCAATTTACTCTAAGACTGTATGTTGAAGTCAGAAGAATATAGGTAGTGTGGTAGCAAAAGGGTTAATATATTAAACAGACTGAGCAGGAAGCACTCTTAGAGGTCATAGTCCAAACCCTTAATTTTCATAAATGAGTCAGGCAACTTTCTCAAGGTTACACAGTTAGTGAGGAGCATATCTGGTCTCAAAGTGATCTCTTGGCTGCCAGTGCATTGCCCTTCCTCCTGCACTAGTGGTGACGGACAGCAGTAAAACATGGAACAATATTGTTTCAGAATTCAGAAAGAGAGAATAACTAAATTCCAGAAACTATAGATCATTCAATATGACCTCAATTCGAATCAAATTCTAGAGTAAATTTTAAAATACGTGGTGTGTGAGCCTTTAGAAAAGAAAGGATTGGTTCATGAAATCAGTGTGAATTATCAAGAATGAGTTTCACGGAACTGTCCTATTTGTGTTATTGAAAAGATTCCAATAGATTGAGGGAATGACATAAATGTAATGCTTCTTGATTTAGATGGAGAAATGTGACCTGGATAATAGGCAGGTTTGGAATGTGCATTGCTTATTGAACCGTCACATCCAAAAAATGTTTGGAGGTCTCTAGTAGTGGGTTAAAGGGTTCTATTCTTGGTTCTAAACTTCTTTCTTCACCGTTCATAGAACGGCAGAAACAGGGATGGTAGTTGTCCATGTGAAAATGATATGTTGATGTTCACTGAAACTTTAATAGAATCTTGGGCTGCATTAATAGTAATACGATCACTGTATTCTGTGCTGTCAGATCACATCTGAGGATTTAAGACAGACACTGACACAATGGAATGTCTTTACAAGAAGGTGGCCTATGTAGTGGGGCTGAGGGGGGTTCCGAAAACCATGCCATGGTTCTTATGAAGAACCGTTGAAAGAACCAGGATCATTTACACAGGAGAAGAAGAGACTTGGGAGAATTATGGTAACTGTCTTCAAACACCTAAAGCTTGCTAAGTGAATATGGACAATACTTACTTAATTAGGCTCCAGAGATACAATTCAGTGGGGAGTGGAATGATGGTCAAGGAGGAATGAAAGGAAATCAAAGCAACATTAATTGGCATAATTGAAATCACTCTGTATGTCCTGGCCTAAAGCCTAAGCACTCTCAAATTTATCTCTAGATCAAGAGAGGTAGTCAAAAGCTAATTACTTAAATGACATGGTTTTGGACCCCTGCAGGATTATATTCATAGAAATTCATACTCTATTATATTCTCAGCTTACCCAATAAATAATCCATTAAAAAAACCCTACTATGCATTGATTGAAAAAATATGATTGAAGATATGTCCCACACATAAGTTATTGTTCCCTAGATGAATGCCTAAGGAGTTTCCTTTTGACCTAAGTTTCAGGACAAGCTTTGCTTCTTCTGAAGAACTGAGGAACTTACCTTTTCCTTAGAACTTTATTGTTTTACATCTCCTATCTCACTTAATGGTAGCAACATCAATTACTCACCTACCATGCACTCTAGACTGTCCACGTTTCTTCATCACTGAGTCCTGCCAGTTCTTCAACACATCCATGAAGATTCTCCTAGGGCTCTCACCTTGGTTCCAACCGAGTGAAGATATATATGATAGGCAGGAGGTCGTTCCCTTCAAGTCCCCACTCAAGCCTTATCACAATTGCCTCAAAATTCTTAATGGATCTACTGTGGCCACCCTACATTATAGCTCAACCTGCTCCCACCTCCAGCCTAGATACCCCTTACCCTGCTCTACTTTCTCTCTCCTTTTCCCCCCATATCACTCACTATCTTCCAACTCTCTATATCATTTACTTATTATTTTATTACTTATTTCTATTTCCTCCTTCCTGAAGGTAAGCTTAATGAGCTAAGAAATCTTTTTCTATTTTTTGTCACTGTTGCATCCCAAGCACCTAGAAGGATGCATGGCACAAACTACACACAGCAGAAACATCTGCAGAATAAGTGAATGAACAGTGTAAATAGCACACTAGGGAAATGATGAGCAATACAGCCTGGCTAAAGATGTGGAACAGGGTAAAAAGAGCTTACACGAAGGAACCTTCTTCCAGCTACACTCGAATTGAAAAACAATTTGACTAATAGGTAAATATACAAACTCCAGGAAAAAAATCCTCAAATAAGTAGTCATGTTTTTAAAAGGGGAAGAGACTTCCAGGTACCAAAAATGAAGAAGGAGCTCAGAACTGGAGAATCAAGAGGCTCTGACGCTGCTATAGCTCTAGGGGTATCAGATGAGCATTATTGGCCCTATAGCCTGAGCTCTAGGGCTTTAATGCCTGTGAAGGAACAGGGAACAGGGTCTTGGCCCCATACAAGGGGAGAAGTCTTAAACAGAAACGCTTTCATAAAACCAGAGCTTCAATGGGCTTTCCTGACCATAAAAAAGAAAACTAATAAAACTCTACCTACCCACCAGCCTAGGAAGCACCCCAGTCTCTGCAATCCTTCCTTCTCTCCCCGACAGGGGTACTATTCCCAGGCTTCACTTGACTCTCTCTTCTTCTCAGTACGATCTCCTCTCAAAAGACACCCAATTCCAATAGCATCTTCCAACACCTCTATGCAGAGATACCTGAGTCTGTATTCCTGGTCGTTTTCTAAACTTCAGACCTGCTCTTCTACCATGATGCCTGGCCCATACTTCAAACTCACTATGTCTGAAACTGAACATGTCGTATGTTTCCATTTCATAAATCAGTTCCTCTCCCTCTTCCACGTGTCTACCATGCCTGCCTTTGGTGTATTAATGGAAACATCATTTCCCAGGCCATGTGGGATCCAAGTCAAAGTCCCACCTTTGACTCCTCCCTCCCCTTTAGGTTCCACATTCAGTCATCAAGTCCTGACCAGCCCAAGGATGTCTTTGCCTGGCTTGACTGCAGCTGGAGATTGGCTTCTGTGCAGCACAGAGTGGGGAGGGGGAGGGCAAGCTCAGACAGAGAGAGCTTTGACCTAAACATGACAGAGAAAAAAAGATGAAACGGTCTTTGGGAATATAAACAGTGACTGAGGTAACAATAACCTAATTAGACTGGATAAAATGCACTCATCTGGGTTGAAGATACACAAATAGCATAAAATAAATTCTTTGCTCTAGGCAGACCAGAGGGATCAGAGCCAGGAAAGGTACTTGAGTTATAAAATAAAATTCCATTTTTGCATCCTCCTGAAGTAAGGCCGAGCTGTCCTCAGTGCCTGATCTGTAGAATTTCGGGCAGATGATATGACCCGTGACAAGTGGCTCAGACAGATGGCCACTCTGAGTGGCTGTGGGTTTCCAGGGGGAGGGGTAAATCACAGCAAGGACCTCAGAAGGGCACACCTCAGGGACAGGCTCAAGAGTAGAAGACCTTTCCAGATCTTTGGCCATCCTGAGTAAGGCAATAAATCCTCACAGGTCTGGGAAGTCATATGTAACAGCTGTGGGACTGAAATTGTCTTATGTTTATTAAACTTGTCAATGCAAGTCTGTCTTGGGACTCCCCGCGCTATTCCCTATCTTCCCAGAAGTGCTGGAAGAGCAGGTGGGGGCACACTAACCAAGCCCACCTAGTGTTCTCAAACGACATTATGTGTTCATGGCCTTTCTCCTCTGCAGGATTGTCAGTTCCACACAGAGCTGTTTCCTTGTCTATGAGATGATGATGCCCCATAAGCAGTGCCTTGCACTGGCTCTCAATAATTACAGGTTCGTAGAGTAGATGCATTCTTCTGTCTTCACATATTTATTTTTCCAAATTGCTCCACATGCTGGTTGAAAGACTTTCTCCATTTGTTAGCCCATTTGAGCGTGGGAAATACGGTAAGAGCTAAAACACAGTGGACACTTGATTCAGGCTGGGTATTCTGCCGCTCCACGCTCATCAGCGACAGGACCAGCTGAAGAAACACACACTAACTCAGAAATCTCAGCCCTGGAATGCCCAGCCCTGCCCTCTGGGATAAAACCTCTCTGAGAAGGAAAAAGAAAAGCAGCCCAAGTTTTGCTGACTTGTGCACATTCTAAAACATCCAAGAGATAGAAAAAGAAAGGCAGAAGTAACATTTGCCAATTTAAAAAAAATAACCTCTTTTGGAGAAAACAGTATTATCTGTCTGAATGTTCCAGAAAATATGTCAAACTTAATACATATTGACCAAATCACTGAATAGTGAAAAGACTTTATTTTCTGCTTACCCAACATTTGATAACCAAAAACAAAGTATCTAAAGAAATTTTTAATCTGCATTATGAATGTAGCACCTAGCACTCTCCATGATAGTTGAAAAGAAGTCAATATATTGTTCTTGGAAGGAAGGAAGGAAGGAAGGAAGGAAGGAAGGAAGGAAGGAAGGAAGGAGGGAGGGAGGGGTAAGGACACATTATTACAATGCCATGCAGTTCTAAAACATTTTGCTATAGAATAAGTCTTCCTTAAATTGTGTGGTGTTCTTCGTTAACTTTAGAGAAGAACTCTACCGATGTAGATAAAAACTAATTCCAACTCGATCTGATCCGGTTCCAATGACTCCGTATTTTTACCACTGTCAGTAGCCTGTTGAAAGAACTTGGGTTTTAAAGTCAGACAGACCTGGACTCAGTCACTGAGCTCCATCCTCTTCATCTGGACCATCTTCATGTTGTAGAGGCAGGAAAACATAAAGTTCTTCGCTTGAGCTCTGACACCAGACCCCTTGGGTTAGGTTGGAATACAAGTTCTGCCGCTGACTAGCTATATAATTGGGGCAAGATAATTCTCTTGTCTGTGCCTATGTAAACTGGGGGTTGAAAATCGTCCCTCCCTCATAAGGTTGTAAAATAATTAAATTATATGCTGCATGTAAAGCACATAGACTAGAACCTGAAACGTGGTTATTCAATAAACATTAGCAATATTATTATTAATATATCCTCAAGAAGGTAAGCTTCTAGAGAGCAGGAACTTTGTGGGTTCTGTTCACAACCTTATCTTCCATGGAAACCCAACACATAGTTGGTGCTCATTAACCAATTGATGAGTAAAAGAATAATATGTCTGCATAGGGTTGTTTCGGGGGGATGGCCTTGTCTAAATATGCAAAATGCCTGATGCAAAATAGCCACTCAATAAATGTTGATTACATTTTCTTTTCCCTAATCCTATCCACGGAACAATCCATTTATCTCCTCCTTTTCAAACGTTCTCTTTCCTTTGGAGAAAAATAGATCTTGCTCTTTAAGATGATCCAATATACTGGTACATAAATGAGCGGCATTTTCAATGTTATACACGGGCCTGGGTTTGCTCTACACTGAGGGAGACTGGTTCCGTGGTTTCCATGGGCTAGAGGATTATCCTTTCTGTTGCTGTAAGTGAAGCACTTCTCTGCTGGGTTTTCCACCAGTACTGCCCCTGGAACAGCACTGCCCATAGAAGGCTCCGGACAGCATGGGAAAAGGAAGGGCACTGTGCTGATTTTGTCAGCAACTCGTCGATCATGCATGGATATTAGGCTTTTCAGATTGCTACTTGATCAGAAACCCAAATATGATGACTCCTTGGCTTTGTGGAGATCATAAACATTAAATTCTCCTCCGAGAAGGCCAATAAACAAAACAAAAAACTCCAAGGAACAAAAAACAAAAACAAAACCTCCTCTCATTCAACAATTCCACAAAAACAAGCACAGTTTAAAAAACAACAACAACAATAAATAGTAACCCATCCCGTGACTCCCCCTTTCTGAAATCTCAAAAGAAATCATCTTATATAGAAAGAGAAGGAGAATATTAAACTCTTAGAATTAGAAGAAGCTTGACTGTCAGAGGGTTCGGGGGTAAGATTGGGATGACTTTGGACGAGGGACTCAGGAGTGTATCAATCCTGCTAGCAACAACCATCTCCCTATGCGATCCCTGAAGGATATAGACCCAGCCCTGGCCCCCTCAGGCAGGGCAGTGGATGCCAAGCTGGGCCCCTGTCTTGAAGAAGTAAGAATCAGAGGCCTGGAGGAAGCCAAAGAGAAAGAGAAATGACGGCCGCGTCTTTCATGAACAGCTGCCCTAGAACTCTCTCCATTCCACTTCGGAGAGGGCAGAAACAGAAGGACTCTTCCTGTTGCCCCTAGCTTCCCACACCCACAAACACTGGCCAGCAAATGTCCTTGCCTTTGAATACCACTCCTCCTCCTTGGTGTTGGAGTAGAATGAAACGCTGTGACCTAGCCCTGAGTGGGGAGAAAGAGGCCATGGCTTAGGAATTTCCTGGGCCCAATATGGCAAAGGAAAAAGGATTTAAAGTCAGAGAGACCAGGGCCCACTGCCTGTTTCTCCACTTACTAATTGACGAGCATGCCCTTTAAAAAAAATCACTTAACTTCTCTGAGCCTGAAGTTCCTCGTCTAAAAATAGATGATTCCTACCACATAGAGTTGTTACAAAAATGAAGAGAGATAATGTTGGTAAAGCTCAGCGTAGTGTCTGGCGCAGGGTAAGTGTTAAATCAATGGTGGCTGTTGTTAGCATTACATAAAACCCAGGCGTCGCTTCTGCAGCAACCCTGACAAATTATTGTATTATCTAATTTGTGCGCGAGTATCTCTGGGGAGAGTGTGCTCATTATCTCACAAGGGAACCTATTCTATTACTGGATAGCTGTAGAAAATTATTTCTCTTTATTTTGGATGGACATCCCTTCCCCTGGAGCAAGATAAAATAAGCATGCCCTCTCTTCTGTGTGACAGTTCCCTATGTGTTTGAAGGCAGCTGTCATGTTCCCGAGAGTCTCATCTTCACCAGCATCAACATCCCCAGCATTCTTAGCCATTTTGTATGGATTCGTTTCTGGACCCTTCACCACCCAGATTGCTGTTCATCATCCTGAGCAGAGGATGCAAAAATCTTTGAATATTGGTCTTCAGTATACTGTCACATAAAGTATCTCTCTGAGACATCTCGCACTGGGTATTTCATCACAAACACTGACTAACCATGGGAAGAAAGCCATGCTATTCACAGTAAGATGATTTATTAACAAAACTACTTGGCCTTGCTAATTCATCCCTCCAATAAACATGTACTGAGCACCTACTCGTGTCTGGAACCTTGTTAGGTGCTTGAGACAGGGAGATGAACACTGGCTCGGCCCCCAGGGATCTCACAGATCAGTATTGGAGACCCATGACAAGTACACAGGCAACTAGACTGACTCTCAGAATGAACGTGTTGAGAAGAAAGCACAAGAGAAAGACTGTGAGCTCCTGAGGACAGCGTTCTACTTCACTCATTACATTCTCCACATTTCAAGCAACCCTATTCTCCTACCATGCATTTCCCCCATGGCAGCCAGAGTCATGATTTTCTAAAAAAATATGAATTAGATCATGTCATTTCCCTGCTTAAAAATCCCCAGTGATTTCTAAGAAATCCCCTTAGATTTCTAAGGCATATTGTTAAGTGAAAAAAGCAAGGTGCAGAATGATGTCTACGTAACATATAATCTATGCCACAGCAATCAAACACTACATTGCAATGTATTATATGACAATGACAGATGATTGCTAAATAAATAGATAAATAATATTTTTTAAAAATCCCCAGTGGCTTTCCAATGTGCTTAGAATCAAGTCAAGCATCCTGCCCTTGCCAATGAGGCCCTAAACGTCTCTCCCTACCTCTCCAGCCTTTCTTGTTCTTCTCCCCCCCTCGCTGTGCTCCAGCTGTGAGGCCTTGCATTTTCCTCATACATGCCCAAACCCTTCCTGATATAGAGCTTTATATTAACCTTTCCTCTGTGTGGAATCCTCCTCTTCCTGGTCTCCTTAGGACTTACTCTTCTTGCCATTTAGAGCTCAGCACACAGGAAGCCCTCCCTATCACCCAAACAAAGTAGCCACCGTGTTGCTATTAAATCACCTGATTTAAAAGTCTCCATTTAGCACTTTCTACATTACACTGAAATTTCAATGGTGTGTGCTTATTTTTGGCCTCCTTCATCAGAATGTAACCTCCGTGAATCCTCCTCTGTCTTATTTACCAGTGGTTAGAACATTGTCAGGCACATACAAGATATTCGATAAATAATTACTGAATGATTTAATGAATTGTTGGTGACCCCATACCTTCCACAGTGCCTGGCACCCAGATCCATGTGGGAGGGACGAGTGAATTAGGACAGAAGAGGGAGCAGGAAAAGTTTGCAGAGTCTGTGCAAAGCGGAAATGGACGACAAAAACAAACTTCCCAGCCAGCATGGTTTTGTGTGCCTGGCCCTGCCTTCCACTCACGGTCATTCGTTTCATTCTTGCACATGTGGAAGTAAATTTGTTATGACCTTAAAGTCTCCTAAACTGCTCCAGTGCCATCTCTACACTGTCGAGAGACAGAAAATCAAAGAAGTAATCTCAGCAGGGTGCGGTGGCTCACACCTGTAATCCTGGCACTCTGGGAGGCCAAGGCAGGCGGATCGTTGGAGCTCAGGAGTTCGAGACCAGCCTGAGCAACAACGAGACCCCGTCTCTACTAAAAATAGAAAAAAGTAGGTGGACAACTAAAAATATACAGAAAAAAAATTAGCTGGGTATGGTGGCACATGCCTGTAGTCCCAGCTACTTGGGAGGCTGAAACAGGAGGATGGCCTGAGCCCAGGAGTTTGAAGTTGCTGTGAGCTAGGCTGACACCATGGCATTCAGCTGGGGCAACAGAGTGAGACTCTGTCTCAAAAAAAAAAAAAAAAAAAAAAGAAGTAATCTCAGGGTTTCAAGTATTCAGAGGTAATCTCAGGGCTGTAGATACCACAGGCTTTGCCAATGTCCTCAGCCGCCTAGCTGCTGGCTGGTGTGTGCTGCTACACTCGCCAAAGACCTCATGCCACCTGCCTGCCTATTGTGCCTCCAGCTTCCTCTGTGCTTACAACGGGGACACCTCCACCACATTCCCAATCGCCAGCAACTTCTGCACCGTTAGACTATCCTAAAATTCAAAACTTTGAGGGAAGCAGAACATAGCTTTCTTTTTTCCTCCAAAAGTAATAGTTAAATATTAAATATACCATTACAGTGTTCATCTTTAAATAATTAGTATGAAATAATCCACCTTTCATAAATAATATAGGGAACCTTTGAATAAGTATGAAAGACAAAAATTTAATTATTTAAAAATGGAAATCTCTATCCCTTAGCATTGAACAATAGAGGCCTGATTTTTAGAATACGGAAAAAAATGAGTTCATTTTTTTAAAAATGATAATTTTGTTGCTGCTGCTCTGAATATTCATTGGACATTAGAAATACGCTTTTGCAAAGAGTGCATCTTCATAAAATCTTACCTCTATGTTACCGAGGTATAACATACATACTAAAAGGGAAAAGATCTTTAAATTGCATGTATGTTTCAGTAGCATCTGCTACTCTTTACTGAAATAAACCTGTTAACCTTTTAACCATTGCTTACTACATCACTCGCGTTTCCATCTGGCTCAGTCAGCAGCAACAGCAAATGACCATACTGAATGGAACAAAGAACTCTCGGTCTGTTCGATAAACTACAAGTTCACACATGACCTCCCCCTACACCTACCTTGACAGCTTATGTTGGTCCACTGTCCTCCCTGACCCCAGCCCCAACACTCCAACCACATAGCTCGTTCACCATCTCAAACACGTCTGCTCTCTCTCCTCTCCAGGACTTGGGCATGGAAGCCCCCTTCTGACTAAGACTAGCCCCCTCCTTCTTTGCCTTGCTACCCTCCACACATCCTCCAGGTATCAGCTTCGACGAAGCTTCTTTAGGGAGGAATGTCTCACCCTTCTGCTGTTACTCTCATAGAACCCATTTTTCTCCTTTCTTAACCCTCTCCACATAGTGATTTAATGTTGGTCTTCACCTCTAAACTGTAAGTGCCATGAGGGCAGAGACACAGCATGTTTGAATACCATTGTATTCCTGGAACATAGTAGACAATAAATATTTGTTCAGCAAATAAGCAAATAAACAAGTGAATGAATCAATGAATGCGCTGGAGCCGTTTCGATCTAAATTAGAATTTTCTGAAGCCCATTTACAGAATGACAGAGTGCTTCCATTTTATTCCCCATCTTAAGTCAAACTTAATTTTTGCTAATGGAAATAATTACTTTCCCATGACAAACTGAAGCAATGTAATTTGCTACCCATGTAATTCAAAATATGAACCTATCCATGTGCAGCAGACTGAAAGCTGGGCAGTAGTTTCCATAGGTTATGAGGTTCTAGAAGATTCCTTGTCCATTTGAGGAGTTTAGTAGGAGAGACAGAAATGGAGTAGAAC
>RJWJ010028700.1:0-21833 GCA_004363605.1 Indri indri | reverse complement strand
TTTCCAGAGAGGTGATGATGT
Organism: Indri indri; assembly: GCA_004363605.1. NCBI lineage: Eukaryota > Metazoa > Chordata > Mammalia > Primates > Indriidae > Indri > Indri indri. The sequence goes on along the minus strand of RJWJ010028700.1, from coordinate 21,812 downwards.
GAAAGTCACTGGTGATTTCAGTGAGACTTGAGTCAGGAAATTGATGAAGACAGAAGGCTAATTGGAATGGGTTCAGGGTTGAGTGGAAGGCGAGCAAATGGTTGCAGAGTTGACTATGCTTTCACAGTGTGTGATTATGAAGGAGAGGAGGAAGGTAAGGCCGCTACTGGAGGGGATGACTGGTTAAGGGGCCACTTCTATTACGGTTTGCCTGTACCTATTAACATGACTTTTTACCTATTAAAATACATTTTATTTCATACTCTTCAGCTATTGTATTTGAGCAAGTGTCTAGCATCTGATTTCAAGTGAACAGAAACTTGATTATGACTCTCAGGGCCATCTATAAACACTTAAGAAACTTAGTGGATAAAAAGGATAGAATTTCCTATAACAATGTGTAATTGTTCAACATTTTCCTAGAAAGTTCAAATAATTTAAAAAATAAAAATACTTTAATACGAGTTAGGCATTAATGTATACTTGCCTTGAGAAATTTCTTTCTGCAAGGCTAATTACCCATAGGGTATTTTAGAGCAGTACATCATTCCATAGTATTTTCCCTATGCTCTGAGAAGATGTAGAATTAATCAACTTGTCATTTTAATTAAAAGCACCTAAAACATCTGAAATCAAGTTCTTATTTATCAAAAAAATTATCTGACTTTGACTACAATAATGTCTTCTCAGAAGAGAAAGCTAAAATCATCTAATTACTTCCCATTAATGAAATGGACACATTTCAGATTAGCCTTTGAAGGAGAATGTTATGTGAACAGCACACAGACACACACAGACACACACACAAAATCTCAGCAGGGATTTCAGGAGTAAAAATTATCTCTGAAGTAGATGAACATTAAGTAAGAGGATTCCAGGTTTCACCAGTATAGATCTGGAGTTGGACATTTTCTTTTTGAAACAACACAACATTCTTCCTGGGAGTCCCTAGAGAATTAGGAAAGACTCTCTTTGAAAATTTAGAGTATTTACCCATTGCAATAGGTAATGATTCCCACCTTATACTCCATTGAATGTTATTTGTTGTATATAGCTGACTAAAGAAGTTATTGTCTAATCTGGGCATACTGACAATAAAAATAGATGGTGTTAATTATCAGGGCAGGAAATCAAGAGTAAACTGAAATTTTTCCAGGAAACCACTTTGAGTATGGTCAAACAAATTATTTACATACCCCTATTTTCTTTCCTAGTACAGGAACAATGAGAAGTCAACATAACCTAAGTCTTATTTTTATAGTTTGTAAAACATACACACCTCTTAGAATTGTCATAATGATGAAAACTGATAATTTATTTAAATAACTTTAAGGATAGTAAAAACCGTTTGTATTTGTATTTACATATATATGTGTGCATGTGTGTATATATATATCTAAACCACATCATTTGTTATTCTTTTTATTATTGAAGTTGTAAACACTAAGAGGACAATAATTTGTCTCACTCAGCACTGATACTCTGCAATATCTAGTTATTCATTTTTAAATTACTGACAGTTTTCTACCACTTTTTTTCTAAACTCTTCAAGATTATTATGTATAACTCTATCCGGGAAACAAAAATGAACTTTTTATGACTTACATTCTCTAAAAACTGGCAGTCATTTTTTAAAAAGGCATAGATATAAAAATATCAGGAAAAAAGAAGAAAGAAGTAACATGAAAGAAAAGAAAAAATGTTTTGAGAGAATGTTTATCTATTACTCAACTATATAATTACTGATTTCTGATGAGATATTTGAGAAATGCATATTCATCTGTATGTATTTATGCCACAAATATGGCCAGAGTTATAAATGTAAAGATGAAGAGGGCACAATTTTGTCTCTGCATAAGTATCTGGAGTATACTTTTCCCACAGATTTCTTGCAGCAGCACTATGTTACATAACAAAAAGGGTTTATTGTCAAGTAAATTTGGAAAACCTTACTGAAGCAAATAGAAAGAGGTTAAGGCTTATTTGTTTATTTTTGATTGATTTTCTTCCATTTGATTTCTCAGAAACTTTAATGTTCAATGTTTGTTATAAATTTACAGAGGGAGATGGAGTGTGAGTCTTCTTTCCAACTTAGTTAACATTTTTTAAAAATTCTTATTTAATGACTTGCACTGCCCTTAGGAGGTTTCACTGTGGGTATACGGTCATTCACACAGACTTTGATACTCCAACTCTGGGTGGACAAAATCTGGATCATTCAAATCCTCTTCTTTTCCTGGCTTTTGGAGCTATGGCAAATTTAACTCCTTCAATTTCTTATTCTAATTTATGAATATATTCAGTTTTAACATTCCTTACTTTTAAATTGTGCCTGAAAATATCCAATCACAATCTGTATTTACCTCAATGCTATCTATACACTAGAAATAGCACTCAACATATTGGCTATACATACATCAGGGATATATGGTATTTTCTTTTGCAGAGTTTATAAGTCATCATAGGTCTAAACCTCAGAATATAAAATAGCCAAATAAAAAAGTTTTTCAGAGAGGCTATTTGTTTATGTCTTAGATTTTTATTGCTTGGCATTTTCCTATTTTCCTATGCTCCCTCTCATCCTGGAGGAAGGCAAAAGTATGAATAGACGTGATTATGTTTTAGGACTCTGCAATATCTCTGGCCTTCCTTTACAAAGTTTTCTCAGTATTGACAAAGGATAAATCCATTCTTTGTGGGTAATTATTTAGTAAATAAAGACTTCCTTCCCTGGTATGGACTCTATTGATGCTGCTAAAATTATTCTATTTGGGCAATGAATTAGAATTGATAGGGTTGCTAAAACATTAATATTGATGTCTACCTATTCCAAGATTATTTTCATTATGAAGGAGTCTGTTATTTGAGTTCTGCTTCCTAGGTATTATTCCTCAAATTCTCAGTCACATGCACTGCAAGAATAGATCAAATTCTACTGGGGTAATATTGTTTGTGAGCATGGCTTCACCTAGACAATTGCAATTGTTAGTTATTCTTTGGAAATATTCAAATCTACCATGCTGACACATCGTTTCAGGGCCTCATGCCTGACGCGTTGGTGTAACTGGTCTTCCTGCCTCTGAATGTCTTCTCCTCAGAGCCAACCTCTACATAGCTTCAAAGTTATGCGCAAAGAGACCTGATCACATAACCTTCCCTCTTAGCTGTGGTTGCTTCCTGTTATCTACAGAGCAGTTATTTATCAAGGCTCTGCTTACCTCCATAACTTCACCCAGGTTTTTATTTCTTTCGTGTTAGAAAACTCTAACTCCAAACCCAGCTCAGAGGTCTTTGTGTTCTTTTATTTATCATTCATTCAATCAAACCATTTGAGTTCATATTATTTACATTTACACCTTTATTTATTCAGTGAATGTTCATTGAACATGTCTTTTGTGCCAGGCACTTTTGAGGACACTGGGGATATATCAGGGACCAAGGGAGACAAAGAAGGAGACAAAATCCTCTGACTTTATACAGCTTAGATTCTATTGGTTAGAAAGACAATAAACTATATAACTAAAATATATTTAATGGTAAATACTGTAAATAAAAGTGAAGAAGGGAACTGGAGAGTACCAGGCAGTGCAGAAGGGTTGGTTTAATCTTAAATTGGGTGGGTTAGGATAGGCATACTGAGAAGCTAATATTTCAGCAAATGTTTGTGGGATGGGTACATGAGGAGAACAGTGTAGCTCTTTAGGGGAAAGGCCAGTACAAAGGTCTTAAGTCAGGAGAATACCTAGTATGTTTGAATAACAACCAGAAGATCGGTGTTGCTAGATCTGAATGAACAAGGAGTTATAAAATTCAAGAAGTAAAGAGGGCCCAGATGATATAGTGCCCTGTAGGCTATTATAGGACTTTGGCTTTTCTTTAAATGAGATGGTAAGATAATTCCAATGAGATGATACAACCATACAGTATTTCAGCTGCAGTGAGGAGTACTTTTTCCCTATATATATATATTCACTTCCCTTTCCATTTTATTCCACTAATACTTTGTATGTGCATTAACTGCAATTTTGTGTTTCTCTAGATTGTGTTCCTTAAGGAAGGAGATCCATTGCTTGACACATAGTAGGGATTCCATAAAGAATTTACTGAATAATTTTATAGTAAACACATTTTTATTAAGGGCAACTTAACATATTTAAGCATATAATTACCAAAAAGCATGAAGTAAAATTCTAATTGTATGCTTGAAAATCAATTGGATGAGAACAAATTCTACTTATCTGTAGCATTTTCCCCCAGATATCATACTCTGTTAGGATTAATCACACAATGATCCCAAAGGAGTTCGTACTGAATTAAGTACCTTTAAAATAGTTTGTTATGAAATTCAAGTGATATTTTTAGTTCTAAATTATCCTAACCTCACAAATATGGCCAAAACACATTAATATTTTGACCTATAAACATAAAGTTGTCATTTTAGAAACATTAGGAGAAGTATTCACAGTTAAACTAATTTATTTTTCACATGTCCTATTGTTACTAACAGCATATGAGTCTGTAGCCTAACAGCACAGAATAAATCTATTTGTAAGTTTGGACATTTTCCATTTTTATATTTTAATTGAAAAATGAAAAGAAATAAGAAACATTCTTCCCCTGAGATAGAGAAGAATGATGTGTTTAAAATAACATTTATTAATTAGTTTGGGAGTAACCAGTTCTGAAGACATGTTTTTTCTAATCATTTTTCACCCTCTGACATTGATCTTCATGATACTTAACATTTGCACTTGGGTTTCTCTCTTGATTAAATCATACATTTAGCCACAGTCTTCATAGCAAGAGAATATATGTTATGTGCTTGTTGATTCTGTCAAATTCACGCTCATCACATGAGAAAGAGAATGGTTAATGCCACTGAAAAGTAAAGCAGTGAAAAAACAGACAAAATTCCTAGCTTCATAAAATTGTCTTCCAGTGAAGGGAGAAGGACTGAAATAACATAAGTAGATTATGTAGTGTATTATTATGTTAATATGTTTTTAATTATGAAATGTTAGTAAAGGTTGGACCAGAAATTGTTTGCTCTCATAGGGATTGCTAAGGAGTTGTAACTTGAACTTGAAAAATGACTCAGGGTCTTTTCTTAGCCTGAGATTCACTGAAAATAGTGTCTAAAGCAAAGGCTTATGTGCACTAATAGAGGGTGAAATCTCTGGGGAGCAGAAGTAAGAGAAAAAGTGAATTAGGGAAGGAGAGAGAGACCTAATGTGGAGGTATATTGCTCAACTGGCTATTGCCTGATATCAAGAGCAACTGATTTTTCTCTTAGCAAATCATCTTCTGAGAGGATGCTTAAATGACTTCCCTATGGATGATCCTTCCAAGAGAAGGAATAGGGAAGAATTGATCTGGTGGCTTCCATATCCAACAGGCCAAGGTTTCACCTTAGGGTTACTCATGATTTGATGTTAACAGAGAATTCCCAGAGCTAGAGACAAGAGACTCATAGAGTGAGTTGAAGGTAGACATTTTCAAGTGGGTCATCATGACAATAATGGGAATTCATGTAAAGCTAGTTACCAGGATAATTGAATCAAGAGACAGGTAAGTCCAAGAAAGTATGCATTGGTACTAAGAGGCATCTGAGATAGCCTTCAACCCTATGTTACCCACGGACACTAGAGGTTTTACATATTTGAGTTTCCTGTAAATTTTTCCAATAAAAAAGGAAAAATTTAAAACTGCTGATCTATCTCAAGCCTCAATTATTTGAAGATGAAGAAATTGAGGTCTAGAAGAATAAATTGATTTGTCTTAAACGAATCCAATAAATGCCGATATTGAGTTCTCTTGAGGACTACACAGTTTGGTGTTTATCGACAGTGTATAAGGTCATTGTTGTTGAATCAGATCACATATCTCCTGTAATATCTCTAGATCATGGGTAAAAGAGGAGTCTTCACACTTATCTGATGCTTCAAGGATATGTGAAGTCTAAAATGCCTCTTTGGAAACTAAGAAGGCGGGAGTATGAGAGGGGAGTGAGGGCTAAAAACTTACCTACTGGATACAATGAACACTGTCTAGGTGATCAGCACAGTGAAAGCCCTGACTTCAGTATTATACAGTGTATCCATGTAACAAAAACATTTGTAGTCCCTTAATATTTTGAAATAAATAAATAAAGTACCTCTTTGATTAATATGACTCATAATAATCACTAGACAAATATGCATGCTAATGTCAATTATAGTTAAAATCTTCCATATTAAAAGAATTTATTAATTGTGCAGGAAGAGCAATGTTTATCTTTTTCGCCAAAATGAAGTATTTCCTGCTCTCTCATGCTGGATATGGGCTCCCTTTATTACATTTTGTTTGCAGGCCTAATGTGGCCTTTAGCTACCTCTTCATTGAAAAAGATCCATGTTGTGGAAACAGAGTAGGGTGATGGTTACTAGAGACTGGGAAAGGTTATCAGGCTTAGAAGGATAAAGTGGGGATGGTTAATAGGTACAAAAATAGATATTAATAGAATGAACAATATTTGCTAGCACAACAAAGTGACTACAGTCAATAGTAAGTTAGAATATACTTTAAAATAACTAAAAGAGTGGAACTGGAATGTTCTAACACAAAGAAATGTTAAATGCTTGAGGTGATAGATACCCCAATTACCTTGATTTGATTAATATACATTGTATGCCTGTATCAAAACATCACACATACCCTATAAATATATATAATTACTATGTACCTATAATAATTAAACATTTAAATATTTAAAAAACTTAAAAAAAAAAGAAAACTATCCATGTTGAAGTTGCCTTATCCCCCCTACCAACTTGTAAGCACTTGCATGGTGTAATAGAAGAAAAGCACTGGGTTTGGCGATATACAATACAAACTTAAGTCCCTACACTCCTATTCATACGACCTGCTAGAGTAGATTGATTCACACAGCTTCTCCAAATTTTATTCTCTTTATTTGTAAAATAGTATAATACCCTCAACATAGGCTTTTTATGAATATCTCACATATTAAACTGTGCAAAGCATTTATAATATGCTATTCAAATATTAAATTTCAATGGTTATTTAGCCTGAATAATATTCCTCCAGATAAAGCAGGATGATTTTTTGTTTTGTTAAATTGAAGCAAAATAATGTAAACAAAAATAGTGAATTTAGAAATTGGGTTCTGGTACAGTTATTGATTGATGTTGGATCTGGACAAAGTGTAATAATGTCCAAACTCAAAATTTTGGAAGTATCTGCAAATATTTTCTGTAGTCCTGACTGTAAAGTCCAAATTATAATTTATTTATAAAAATTTATGTTTTGATAATCTTTCTAGAACTCCTAGGCACAATTAAGTATTTTTAAGTGAATGTGTAATGTTTTGTGTATAAATTTTGAAATTCAGTGCAACGAATTTCACCTGAATAGTAAAGTTAAGGTATCTTTCCAGTTTGAAGCAAATATTGAATCATTTTGTAAGTTATCTATATATTATTTTACAAAAATGGTACCTTTTCATAAACTAAATGCAATTTATTCCACATAAAATTAAGTATTATGCTGATAATCTCAAAATAGATTACTTTTTGCAAAATAAATTGCATCCCTCTTCCTAAATTTAGCAGATATTTTTCTTATGCAAAATAATGTTTTGCACATATGAGAGAAATGGTATTTTGGAAATTTAAAAAGCATGTTTTTAAAGACTATATTCCGATATGCTAAGTTAATGCTTCCATGATAACAGTTAATATATACTTAAAGGAAAACAAATATTAATCATTAAACTCTCTTCTTTCTGCCTTTTTACAAGTTTTGTCCTTCAGAAGGTTATAGATTGCAGTTATCGTCCATCAGTGAATGACACATAACAGGATAAAGCAATGGTCTTAAATCTAAATTCTTGACAGATGGAACAGACACCAAAACTTTCACATCTGGTGGTAAGACATACATGTGAGTTTAAAACCTGCTATACCTTTGAAGTGCTATCATTTATTTGACGACACATTGTAAATTAAATAATAAACATTGTCAACCCTCCACTTCCCAACAAATACTGTGTGTGTTATTAGAAATGAAGGTACATATCAGGACCTCTGCCTCATGGAATTTTTAGTCTAGTACCAGGGATGGAAAAAACAGACATATAAACCATCATACTGGGTGATAAGTACCACAAAACATTTATCGCATGGGTTTATTTGATAAGTAAAAAGTCATTTAACAAAAACAATCATAAATGCACTGGAAACAATCTGATAAACCCCTGCACTGTTCCCTATACAAGCCAGTACTTGGGCCTCTAGAGTAGTGATTGTCAAATACATTATGATTAGAATCACCTGTAGGACATGTTAAAACACAGAATGTTTACTTCCACCCTCAGCATTTCTGATTCATTAAGACTTGATTTGGAGCCTGGAATTTGCATTTCTAACAAGTTCCCAGCTAATGGTGAAACTGATAGTCTGGGACCACACGCTGAGAACCATTGTTCTGGAGTCAATTTATAGACATTCTTTATCAGCAGTATAACAGGAATTATATGTTTTGATTTCTTATAAAATTGTGAAATTGTACTTAGTCATTTAGATCAATCATAATTTCATGGAAATGCTAAGAGCTTTCTTGTGTGTTCTGTGTCAATCCAATATATCTTCCTTTGAAGACTGGTATTCTAGAACTTGAAGCAAATGTTTCTATTTTTCCATCTATCTGATCTCTTTATCATCCTGCCATTTTCCAAACTGCCAGTCTCCAGTTTCCTCTTAGAAGAATTTTTTTGGGGTCAGACTGAAACATCCCAAAATTGGAGATAAAATGAAAAGAAATATACAATATAGAAGATATATGGTGTTGGACCCCAGATGCGTTTCTTGTCCTCAGAATAAGTCAATATTTTTTTCAATTTTATAATTTTAAATTATCTTGAAAATACATCAGCTTGGGAACATCTAATTATTTTGTCTGCAATAGAGTACATAACACAATTTTCCCTCTAGATTGGATAACATCTAGCTCTGTATGGATTTTTATATCATTAATAAAGCCATAGGAGCCAAACATCAATAGACAAGATAAAAAAAATGCAGTCCTGAGAATTATACCAGTGGCAAGAGAGAAAACACTTTCAAATCAATCTGGCAAAATTGTTTTCCAGGCTCTTAAGCAGTTTCCAATTTCCTTGGCCTGATACTTCGGAAGACTCTTTTGACTCTTCCACATTGAAATCTAGAAAGTCAGAAGAATCAAATAATCTGAGTAAATTAAATTTAGAAACTACTTATCTAACGGATATCCAATACAATATGAGGTCCTGTTATGTATACCTCCTGTGTATTTAGAAACTGTATGCTTTTCTTCCTACATACTCCTGCTATGTTCATTATCTTTTCTTGGATATTTGCAATGTCTTGCATATGGTTTCCCTAAGTACTTGTTTCAGAAGTCCAACATACATACCAGTCTCAATTTATTTTTCCAAACTGAATATTCTGGCAATTCAGTTGTTTGATTAAAATTCTTTAGCAGCTTCCTGAAATATATTAGGTAACATCCAAAGTCATCAGACTTTGTCCTTGAAATCTATCTACCTCTTAGTTTCAGTCTTGCTTCTTTTCCATCAAAATATTCAGGCAGTCTAAACTACTTATGTATTCTTGAATATATCACACACTGTTTAATTCTATAGACCCTTAGTACAGTTATTTACTCTCCCTGGAGCATCTTTACTTTTCTCTTCATAGTAAACTTTTATCCATCCCTCACTTAATCTGGTATATGTTGAATGGCCACTTGTGCCATATTCTACTTAACAAAACTATTCACAATGTCAGCTAAGACTCCCGGAGGCTAGAAAAATAGATCTCAAAATTCTGGTTATAAGAAGCATTGCAAGAATATGTATACTGGAATAGGAAGGATTTTTTTGCCTTTAAATAATCTACTACTTTCTTAGTCTGTTCTGTGCTTTTATTACAGAGTATTTGAGACTAGGTATTTTATAAAGAATAGAAATTTATTTGGCTCATGGTTCTCGAGGCTGGAAAGTCCAAGATCAAGAGGCCACATGTGATGAGGGCCTTCTTGCTGCATCATCCCATGGTGGAAGGCAGAAGGGTAAGAGAAAATGTACGAGAGAGAGGGAAAGGGGCCAAACTTATCCTTTTATCAGGAACCCACTCCTACAATAACTAACCCACTCCCTTGTTAATGGCATTAATCCATTCATGAAGGCCCCTCATGCCTTAGTGACCTCTGAAAGGTCCCAACTCTCAACACTGTTGCATTGGGGATTAAGCTTCCAACAAGGGAATTTTGGTGGACACATTCAAACCATATTGATCACATTCTACACTTTGGCCACAAATTATTCACATTTCTCTCATAGGCAAAATTTGTTAAGCCCCAAAATTTGCCAAGCTTTTCCCAGAATACCCCCTCTTATCATCTTAATTATAGCTTCAGGCTTAGTATTTATGACCTCATGATCTCCATCACTTCCAGATAGGGATGAGGTTCCTTGTCTGTGTTTTTCTTTGTCTAAAATCTGTGAACTCAAAAAGAGCATTCCTTTAGATATTTGAGTTCTTAATACGTTACTTGTAGCCACGTTGTTGAACGTTCTTTCCCTAAATCCAATTCTTACCTTGAAAATCTTTCTGAAATCTTATATTTCTGCAAAATTCTGCTTTCAAACTGAGCTGGTCCTTCTTTAGTTTATTTCTGCTTTCCTATAGTTATTACACAAAACATAAATAAATGAAAGGTACAGGATTCTTTCAACATTCTACCTGAAAATCTTTTTTAGCCTGAGCCACAAGGTATATTTTACTTTCCAATTTACCACATGCAAGTGTTTAAAATTTTTTTCACAGCTATATAATATAGGTTTTTTTTCTCCAACCTCCAATTGAAGTTTCTTCACTGATCTTCCTGACTACCCACCCTCCAGCTTTCTTTGTCTTTTTCCATTTCTTACCAGTTTTAAGTTTTAGGGTTTTGTTGGGGTTTTTTAATCTGTTCTGCCAGTATTTCCATTTTAGATGCCAGTTGAGTATCAATTATCCCTGACAAACCACTCCAAAACCTAGTTTTAATATGATGACATCCTATTGCTCTATAGTCTTTGAGTTATCTGAGTGGTTCTTCATTGTTTTCACCTTGGCTGATTCATTCTTATCTGGGAAACTACATTTAGGTGAACATTCAGCTGAGCTGGAAAATCTGTCATATTGCCACACATACTTGGTCACTGGTGCAGGCTGTGACCTGGAATGACTTAGTTCATCACATGGCTTCTGATCTTCCAGTAGCAGGGACTGTTTTCCTTATATGACCCTCTTACAGAAGCAATCCAAGGTGAAGAAAGCAGAAGTGTGTGAAGCCTCTTGATGCCAATAGTCTGCAAATTGCACAATATTACTTATGCCAGTGTCTATAACCTTAAATAGGATGTCTGAAAGCTAGCCCAAAATTAAGAAGATGGAGAAGTAGATTAGGCCTTAAGATAGAAAGTAGCACAGATATCCCATTATACGAAAAAGTTTGAACTGGTATTGTAGGAGTCTGGGACACTAACAATGTACCACAACTCCATTAACCAAAGCTAATCTTTCCTAGGGGAAAAAAAAAAAAAAAAACCCACTAAATAATTGGCAAAATAGGTAGTAATTTCATAGCATCTTAGGAAAAATTTATCTATAGTCTAAAATATCACTTTAATGGTCTAACCCAGGGTTTTCTTTGTTTTTTCCATCTTTCTTGAGCTATAATTGACTAATAAAAATTGCATGTACTTAAGGTGTACAGCACAGTGTTTTGATGTGTATATGCATTATTAAATGATTACTATACTCAAACTAATAAAATATCTATAATCTCCCATAGTTACCTTTTTTCTGCTTGTGCTAAGAACACTTAAGATCTATTCTCTTAGCAACTTTCACATATAAAATGCACTATTATTAGCTAGTGTTTTCTGTCAACTGCTTAGGTGTGGGCAAAGCTTTGTTAGCAATCTCACTGCTTTTATTTCTTGCTCTGAGAGTTTATGGCACAAAACTGGGTTCATAATTTTTTTGTTATAATAAAATATTAATAGTATAAAAATAGTGTTTTTAAAATGAAAGCAAGTTAATAGTATTTGTATAAAATATTTGAACTTTATAAATTAATTTTATTGTAGTATTGGTAACATTTACACATTTTTGGCTGTTGTTCTTTAGCATTTCTTCTTGATTAGGCAATGATTGAGCCCACTGTATGTGTGTGTGTGTTTGTGTGTGTTTTGAGCTTATTCATATTGTGGAATCAATAAGGATATTATCTTTGTAAACCATATGTATTAATTATACACAAGCATAAAGTTACTATGAAAAGAATTAGGATTTTAGCTTGTAAATTGAATATTTTAATATTCTATGGTCATAAGCTTTAATACAAATTATTTGATACAAATACATGAATCATGGGGGTAGCACTGGAAAAAAGTTCATTCCAAAAGAAATGCTACAAATGTTCCTCCAAAGTCAATCAATTTTTACAACAAGTAAAATTCTGATTACAAATTAAGTGTTGCCTTTTAAACTCCAATTTGTGGAATGCTCAACAACTACTTTTGGTTCCCCCCAAAATAAAAATAAAAAATCATAGAAGCGTCTTGCTGTGCTCTCAATATTTATGCCCTCCCATTCATATGTTGAAATCCTAACCCCTAAGGTGATGTATTAGGAACTGGGGCCTTTGGGGAAGTAATTAGGTCATAAGATAGGAGTCCTCATGAATTGGATTATCCCCTTATGAAAAAGGCCCCAAAGCACCACCTTGCCCTGTCCACCATGTGAGGACACAGTAAGAAGGTACCATCCATGAGAAAGTGAGCCCTCACCAGACACTGAATCAGCCAGCACCATAATTTTGGACTTCCAAGACTCCAGAAATGTGAGAAATATATTTTTTCTTTATAAGCTACCCATTTTATGACATTTTTCTACAGCAGCTTGAATGGACAGAGACACATCTTTTGTATAAAATCTGTTTTCCTTTCAGGTTCTTCAAGAATATGTATAATGATTTGATAGAATTACTCATGATGAGCTTAATTATGATACTGAGTCTTGCGTTTAGAAGGTATTTTAAATTTTTAGGCAATATTTATTTCATGGAAAAAGGCACTGTTGTTTAAAGTAATTCTTAACATTTCTTTTTTATTACTTATTTATTTTTAAATTTAGGATATTATTGGGGTACAAACATTTTGGTTACATGCAATGGGTTTGCCTCATCCAAGCCAGGGCTACAAGTATGTCCTTCCCCCATACAATGTGCTCTCCTTCCATTAGTTGTGGGTTTACCCACCCACCCCTCTACCTGACCACCATCCAATGAGTATTACTACCATGGGAACACCTTAGCGTTGGTCAGTTAGTACCAATGTGATGGCGAGTACCTGTGGTGCATGTTTTTCCATCCTTGTGATACCTCACTTCAAAGGATGGGCTCAATCTCTATCTAGGATAATATAAGAGGTGCTAATTCACCATCATTTTTTGTAGTTGAGTAGTATTCCACGGTATACATATACCACATTTTATTAATCCACTTATGTATTGATGGGCATTTGGGTTGTTTCCACATCTTTGCGACTGTAAATTGTGCTGCTATAAACATTCAAGTGCAGATATCTTTGGATAGATGCCTAGTAGTGGGATTGCTGGATCAAATGGTATTTCTATTTTTAGCTCTTTGAGGTATCTCCAAATTACTTTCCACAGAGATTGTACTAATTTGCAGTCCCACCAACAGTGAAAGAGTGTTCTGATCTTTCCACATCCATGCCAGCATTTGTCATTGTGGACCTTTTTGATAAAGGCCAGTCTCACTATCTCATTGTAGTTTTGATTTGCATTTCCCTAATGATTAGAGATGTCGAGCACTTTTTTATATGTTTGCTAGCCATTAGTCTGTCTTCTTTTGAAAAGTTTCTGTTCATGTCTTTTGTTCATTTATTGATAGGGTTGTTTGATTTCTTTCTTATTGATTTTGTTAAGTTCTATATAGATTCTTATTATTAGCCCTTTATCTGACGTGTAGAAAGTAAATGTTTCCTCCATTCTGTAGGTTGTCTATTTGCTCTAATGATAGTGTCCTTGGCTGTGCAGAAGCTTTTTGATTTGATCGGATCATATTTATTTATTTTTGCTGCTGCTGTGATTGCTTTGGGGGTCATCTTCATAAATTCTTTGCCTAGGCTGATGTCTAAAATAGTCTTCCAACATTTTCTTCCAGAATTCTTAAGGTTTCACACCTTAACATTCCCTTTTTAATATTCAAAAGGTTGAATACCACTCATAACCCCCTTTTAAGGTCTAAGCCTAACCTCTCATTTTGGTTTCAGTGGTTGAATTTAGCTGTCTCAACTTTTTAATTTGATGTGTGAATTGTTCATTTTCCAGAAAGCACGGGCCTCCTTTTTTTCAGATAGTCGTATCAATAGCATAAGAGCTACCCATGGGAATATGTTTTTACCCAAACCGAATCAAATAAACTAACTGCCAGAGTACTTCTGTGTGCTGTATACCCAATTTGCTTGGATAGATTTTGATTCTACTTCCAAAATCAGTCACATATAGCTTCTAATGGAAAAAATCAGATGATTAAGACTTGTCAAATATTTAGCCAAAAGGATGTTGATGAACTGTATGCTTTTAAGGAGATTTTCTAAACCAAAGATTAAAATTTAAATTTTCTATGATAAGTAGAAATCCTACAAAATTCAATATTGAGACTACATCATCAATTTAGGCAATATTTAGTAGCAATGATTTCGCATATCATTTGGAAAATAGATTAGAGCAGAAATGTGCAGTTTGTCTCTGCATTTGCTGCAAGTTAGCATTTCTTGAGTACCCACTACAGGCTAAGGGATATACCAAAATGTATAATAAAATGAACATCCACAGTTTTAGTTACATGTAAATGGAGAATCCAGTGAGATAAATAGTTTAAATAACTATTTTTAGTATTATTTTTAAAATAGAATACCATTGCATTTTTTTTCTCCACTGATAATTATATTTTGCATTTCATATACTGTATTAAACTCTTGAATATATGGATCTGGAACTCAGAAAAAGGTAATATACAGCACTCAGGAGCAGATACAAGATACTGATTAGGTATATGCCAAGATACGGAAATAAGAATAGATATAAATATAAATTGTTTTAATCCATCAATATAATAATATTTAAAGCCAAAGGAGTAAATGTGATTAACAGGAAAGAGTATGTATAGTAAAAGAAGAAAGTCAAAAAAAGTCTCTGGGTTACACCTATATCATTGGTAGTGGCTCTTTTACCACGAGAGAAATAGAACCACATAAAGGAGACTAAGAGAATAGACAGAGAGGAGGACAGAAGTCAAGCAGATGTGATTTCCATGGAGGAATGACAGAGACAGCTTTAAAGTGGATGAGAGTCAACAATGGATTGCATTAGATCATGGTAAACAAAAAATATTCACATTAACAGCAGAGACTTGGACAATAAATTGATGTGGTCTTGCTGAGGTTTTTGCTTATGGCTTATTATGAATAAGAGGTGTGAGAGAGTGAACAATGATGGTATGTAAGAATGTTAGAATTACGTAGACTCTTCATTCAAAGGTTGTAAGAAAGGGTCGTAGTTAAATGCCAGTGTGAGGAGAAGGAAAGTTTTTTGTTTGTTTTGTATTTTTTTTTTTTTTTTTTTTTTTTTGAGACAGAGTCTCACTCTCTTGCCTGGGCTAGAGTGCCGTGGTGTCAGCCTAGCTCACAGCAACCTCAAACTCCTGGGCTCAAGCGATCCTTCTGCCTCAGCCTCTCGAGTAGCTGGGACTACAGGCATGTGCCACCATGCCCGGCTAATTTTTTCTATATATTTTTAGCTGTCCGATTAATTTCTTTCTATTTTTGGTAAAGACGGGGTCTCGCTCTTGCTCAGGCTGGTTTCGAACTCCTGAGCTCAAACTATCCACCCTCCTCGGCCTCCCAGAGTGCTAGGATTACAGGCGTGAGCCACTGCCACCGCACCTGGCCTGTTTTGTACTTTTAAAATTGGAGAGATTCGAGCTTGTTTAAAATCTGAAGGGAAAGAGTCAGTAGTGAGGGATGCTTGACTAGAGTGTGTAACTGAAACATCGGAAACCTGAAGTTCGAGGGGAAGTTTATACCGACTGGTGGAGAAGCAAGAAGAGGAATGATGCAGGGGAAGAAGTGGATGAAGGGAATCTGTCCATTGCTTCTGATATAAGCAGAAATAGTCCTGCTTGGATGGCTTATATTTTCTTTATAAAGTGGAGAGTAAGAGGAGGATTGGAGGGAGAGCAGGAGATATTGTTAAGAATAAAAGGCAACTGAAGAAGGGTGTGTGCAGGTGTTTGTAATGTCAGCAAACTAGTTTACATTTGGGGTGCTTGAAAAAATTTACTATTATACTGTGTCAGCTAAGAACTGAAATATAACAGTATGGAAGAAAGAGCCCTTCCTAGCACAGTCTTATGGTAGGGAAACCAGATACTATAGCAAAGACTAGGTGCTTGGGTAATAAATATAGAGTAATCTTCTTAATAGTTACAGAAGAGGTGTAAGTGTGTGTTTATAAGTGTGATAGAGAAAGAAAAAGGATGATATTGTCTATCAGCTTTAATAAACAGTAAAAAAATTAATATGATTTTATTCGATTAAGCTTTTTTGATTTAGTGGAAGATTTTTTTTGTTTTGAGCAAGAATTAAATGAGTTAGTTTGGATTAAAGCATTGATTACATACTGGATGCCTAGACAGAGATTAAGTTAAAATATCAGGCCTCCTGCTATTTGAACAGTGTTCATCCATAATTGGAATCTCCAGGTAAGTCAATTATTCATTCCATTTCAAAGATAACAGACTAATACACCTGTTAATTACATCTCTGAATTTTATCCCTGGAAAAATGTATTTTTTATAACATTTCAGACTATACATGGTACCAATAAATAGTATTTTGGAATTATGTTTGGCTCCACTTCCTTAAATCTCGTATCTAATTTGTCTCCAAACTCTCTTGTAACTGCTTTCACAGTTTCACACACCAGCACCATCCTATCTTGAGTTTGAATGACCTCTTACATATAACCTTATACATATAACTCTTGTAAAATCTTTCTAATTGATTTCTTTAAAAGCAGTCAACTGACATGCCCGTTTTCTCCCTTACAATTAACCATCAGACTAATCTTTCCAAAATGTTTGTTCAAACAAAGCACTCTTATTTAGAAGCCTTCCTTGACTACTCACTGGGATCTCAGAATTTGAAATCCTGAACGTAGCTTAAAGATTGGACTCTCTTATATGTAGATGAGGAAAATGTGGCTTACAGAGAGAAAGTTAAATTCTTAGTATGTACTATGAACTCTTTTAAGTAGGTACTCTGCATACAACATTTAGTAAAAGAAATAAAGTCCTTAACCTCCGAGTGCTTACACAAAATGGTGCGATAAACAATAAATACATTAAAATATATAAATAGGTAATCTATAACAAGTTTTGATTAGTGCTATGAAGAAAATTAAAATTGGGCAATGGGGAAGGGCAGCAGTCCCCAACCCTTTTGGCACCAGGGACCGTTTCATGAAAGACAATTTTTCCATGGATAGGGTGGGGACGCGCAGCTCAGGTGGTGATGCCAGTGATAGGGAGCAGGGAAGCTTGGCGGTGTGGACCCAGTTGGGGACCACAGGGGAAAGACATGGGTGAATGTGTTTGCTGTCTGTGTGTTTGTAGATGTCTCTATGTGTGTCTGTATGTGTTTGTGTGTATGTGTGTGTATGTCTGTGTGTGTGTGTCTATATGTGTTAGGTGGATACTCTTTTAGAGAGTGTGGTCAGGGAAAGCTTTTCAGAAGAGGGGCCTTTCAAGTGAACATGAATAAAGTAAGGGAGGGAGTCCTCAAGATACCTGTGGATATTTGGGGCAAGAGTATTTCCAGCAGAGGAAAATAAAGTAAAAGGCCCTGAGGCAGGGTCATGGGTTCCTGTTCAAAGAATAGCAAAGAGACCAGTGTGGCTAAAATGGATAAAGCTTGGGGATGAGGGGTTTGAGGAAAAAAATTATGTCAGAAAAGTACTTGGGGATACATTATACAAGTAGACTATGGCAAAGATTTACTTTTATTCTATCTTTGATGGAGCACCATTGAAGAATTTAGTATAATAGGCTATGGCAGGCAAGCATGGGAGTCTAGATGAGAGATAAAATAGTGGTGGTGGTGTTAGAAGTAGTTAGAGTCAGGTGTTATTTTAAAGGTAGAACAGATTTGACATTGGAATATATGTAGAGTGTACAGAAAGATCAAAAGGGAATCTGAGGTTTAGGGCCAAGAAGTTGGGAAAATGATGTGGGGAAGCCACTGTAAAAGCAGGTCTATAAGTGAAACTTAGGACTTTAATTTTGGTCAAGTTTGAGTAAAACAGCCATTGAACATCTGAGTGCAGGTATTCAGCAGGTAGTTGGGTGATCTGAGCTGAATTAAATTTTGGAGTCCTCAGCCTATAAGTTGTTGTAGTAAAGCTGCTAGTTGCCTATTGGATGTCCACTCTCTAATTCTACCTTACTAATAGAATCCTCTTATTGCTGGCAATAATACTGCATTCATACTAAATGGAATGCGTTTCCTAACCTCTTCTGCCAAGTGGGATGGACAGTGAGATGTACCCACCAGTTTTGGGGCAAGGCTTCAAGGAAGACAATTTAATGGAGTTAATTTGGCCAGGAAGTGTAACTAAGTTTTTATTTTTTTCTCTCCTACCTATCTTCTCTCCAACTGAGCATGAAAAGATCTTGTGGCCATATTGTTATTAGAGCCTGGGTCACAGAAGTGTGTGGAACATCCATGTCTGCTCTAACCTGGCTACTTCAGGACATTTTTTAATGAGAAAAAGACATCTTTCTCTTGCTTTAAATTGCTTTTTTTTGTGGGAAATTTTTGTTTGTAAGAAGACCTATCTAATTTAAACCAGGCAGAATGCACTTAAAGTTACAAGACTGCACGAGATAGGAGGTAATATAAATAAGAGAGAAGAAAGCTGAGGAGGAAACCTCATGTATCCTCATTTAGAGGACTGAACAGTGAAAAAATATAGCACTGGACATTGAGAAGGAGCAGACAGGGGAGGTCAAGGAAAATAAGGATAATGTGATGTCCCAGGAGCCAAGTTCAGAAAGTGTTCAATGAGACAGGAATGGTCAAGATGGAGAGAGATCAAATAAGAAAAGGTCTGAGAAATTACTACTGGATTTAGACTTTGATACCCTTGATAACCAGGGACTTAGTGGAGTGGTGGGGAAACAGAGACTTCTTATCAGAGGCTTAATGACCACTACACTATTTCCTACGCTATTTTTATCCCATTATCTAGACATTTAGTTCACAATATCTGATCTGGTCTTGTTGTTTCTTTGTTACAGTCTCAGGAAATTTGTGTCAGAGAAGGCATATAATAGTTAAAAAATAAAAAGAAGAACAGAAAAAGGAAAAATAGGGATCCTAGTATATATACCATTTTGTACCATTCTTCTTAAATTCAAAAATCAAAAGTAGTCATTTTCCATGACATTAAATATTAAACATGCTTTTAATGGATCAGAAATATTTTAAAATGTCATCACATGGGTATATTGTAAATTATAATCAGCTTAAAATTAGAATATTTATAGCAAAGAATATAAAATTAAAGAAAGAAAATGAAATAAATTTGAAATATTGGTCATTCTAAATCAATGTTTTGTAATTCTCTAAGCCTAGAATTCCACATATCTTTTAGCACAACTTACTAAATTTTGAAAAGCCTTGAAACTACTGTTTTGCCAAAGGATTTCAGAATTGAGAGCAATTTGCCCTAGGTCCACATGGATATTTTTGTCTAGTTTAGTAGAACTTAGTACAATACAAATATTATTAAAGATGAAATGTCAAATTTACTTCCTTTCTAGTTCTGCCAAGGGATTTTTCAATACAGTAGCTTTAGAATCCAGATCCTCATCTACAGTATACTTATTAGAGAAAGCAGAAAATTCATCATTTAGAAAGAAAACATACATAGAGAGTCTCATACAGGTGAAAAAAATGATGTTATTATGTAGTCTATGCTGGAGAATTCTTTCCTACTCACATAAGTCATCTCTGAAAATTAAACCCTATTGTCTTGTTCTTTTCTAAATCCATCCATTCTGCAAGACCCAGTGCAAATAAGAGAGAAGAAAGCTGAGGAGGAAACCTCAGGTACCCTCATTTAGAGGACTAAACAGTGAAAAAACATAGCACTGGACATGGAGAAGGAGCAGACAGGGGAGGTCAAGGAAAATAAGGATAATGTGATGTCCCAGGAGCCAAGTTCAGAAAGTGTTCAATGAGGCAGAAATGGCTAGGACTACTTCCTTATACCTTCTTCATTAACTAGAGCCAATACTTATCATTCTATTTTGGACCTGTTGTACAGATTGACATGGTAATGCAGTAATTCATATTTTGGTATCATGTTTCATTCTGCACCACTTTATCCTCAAATTGTTTTACCTGTGGAAGTCATGTTACCACATTGCAGTTCTGTTTTTAAAGCATAGCAAGGCCTCATGATTATTATGGATATAAAAATGATCTTTTACTGCTCATAATAGTTTATTTATTTATTTGTTTACTTATTGCTGTTTCTTTTTCAAATGTTGGTAGAGAAAATATTCACCTATAATCTCCACGAAGTAATCGTATTTTATTAAGGATATATATATATTACTCTTTTTTTTTAACTCATGTTAAAAATGAACCAGCTGTTCCTCAATGATTCCATTTTTCAAAGCTTTGATCACAGAGAGGGAGAGAGAGGGTGAGAGAGAAAGAGAGAGAGGGTGAGAGAGAGAGAGAAAGAATATGGTGAATGGTGAGTGGTAACTGCATATTTTGCCAAGTTTATCCCCATGAAAAGTCTATGTTCATTTGATTTGTTTTTTCAAGCTACTCCCAGCCATACCTAAATATGCTACTATATTATTGGGTATGCTAAACATTGAATCATTTTGCTACTTTTTCTTAATAATTCAGCCTCTGATAATACTGTGTCTTTGTATGTTTTGAAGTACAGGAATATCTGGTCTCAATTTATTTTATTAGTTATATTAGTAAAATAATATTTGTTATTGGTTCTTTTTGATAGTTGACGTTATTTCTCTAGGTCCCAGCTCCTCTCTATCAAGAATAATCTACTGCGAAAACAGCTTTATTTGGTACAGATACTTTTCTTTAAAATAAGGAAGCCTCATTTCTTACAGTTTGCTTTGCTGAAGATAATGGAAGCTAGTTAACATAGGAGTTTGGTAAACTAATATTTATATATTAGCCACATTATAATATTTTGAAATTTCTATGTATACATTAAAAGCAAGTTTTAGTAAACCATTTAATATTGTGGGAATAAATTACCCTCTTTTATAGTATAAGAAATGGGGTACAAGTGGTACATTAATAGGATTCCAAGTTTATAAATAAAATATAGATTTTAAAAATCTAGAAGAAAGCATTGGTTAACTTTGGAATACTTTTTAAACTTCTAGTTTCCACAGTGTATAAGCACCACTTTTACATTTTAAAAAATACATTCCTATTAAACTGTATAGTTATCAGATCAAATAAAAACAAAATATTTTGAAGGACTTAACAGTTCTGGATCATTTGATTTTCAAAATAATAAATGTACCACCTATGGATCTGATCATCTGTTTCTGAACTTAAAGTATAGAGCAGAATATATATA
>RJWJ010028699.1:0-21215 GCA_004363605.1 Indri indri | reverse complement strand
GCTTGGCCCCCAGGAGGTAATCTCTTAAGCCCTTGGAATGTCGTGTCTGATAAAAGTATCTTCATTTACCTGGGGGGTTTGGGGCCATACCGGAAAGTCTAAGGATGGGATTTATGGCGAGGGCTTCACCTCTGAAGGGGCTGGACCCTGAGGTCAGCTATGTGGAGGCTCAGTAAAGACTCCGGACACCAAAGTTCAGGTGAACTTCCCTGGTCAGCAATACTTCATGCGTATTGTCACACATCAACACAGGAGAGTCACGCTGTCCGTGACTCCACGAGGAGAGGACAACTGGAAACTCCACATTTGGAAATTTACTGGACTGTGCCCTGGGCACCTCTTCCCTTAGCTGATTTTAATCTGTAGCCTTCTGTGGCGAAAAACAGTAACCGTGAGTATAACAGCTTCCAGTGAATTCTGTGAATCCTTCTAGCAAATTATCGAATGTAAGGATGATCTTGAGGCCCCCACACTTGTAATTGGTCTCAGAGTGAGTGCAGTCTTATGGCTTGTCCTTCCTCTAACTTTGTACTTGTGAAGTAGATACTGTAATTATCCCCATTTTACAGATGAGAAAAGTAAGGGACAGAAAGGTTAAGCATTTTACTCAAGGTCACATAACTAGTAACTAGGATTTGATCCTGCATACCTTAACAGCAGAACCCACACTCTGAACTCCTTATCTATCCTGCCTCCTATATGAATAAAAAATTAAAGATAAAGATAAAAAGTATTAAGAGCAGACATAACAATGAACACGTGTCCTTAAAACGCTGAAGATACAATGAAGCTTTTATAGAAAAACATCTTGTATTACAACTCAGGTCTTTGATCTCTGCAAATATTACAATCTCTACAAATACTTCGGATATGAACAGATGATAATTATACATGTTAAAATATTTGAAGCCTGAGCTAAGAACATAATAATTTACAAAGTTATATATGAGAAGTGGGCCTTATGGTTATTGAATATAGTAGAAAATTTACTTTAAAAAACCCAAAAAACTCTTATAGTCCTTGGGAACAATCTTATTGTCCCTTGCCTTTCCATTTCAATTATCTGTGCATGACCCAGCTCACAATCATTAGTCTGTGAGCTCACCTGACTGAAGCAAACTTAAGTGCTCTTCCTCTGCGTTTCTGTGGCATTTCGTTTACACTCAGTGGACTTAGGATACCGGGTGGTATTTATCTCCATATCTGTCTCTGTTGTCTGACTGTAAGGGCAGGATCATGTCTAATTCCTGTCCATATCTCCATACTTAGTTTCTGGCATTTAGTAGGAACTGAATATATCTATACAGATAAATGCAAGCATGGATACCTGAATGAGCAGACGTTTAGAGAGTTGCCTAAGGCTGGTAAGCCCAGGTCCTTATCCTTTTCCAAACTTCTCTTTGGCCCATCCCTCCTCTTTAAACAGGTAGAGTTCACTCTCTGTACCTTTTCACCCCTAGTACCTATTAACCCCCAGCTCCGTTTACTTCCATTTGTCCTTCTAGCTTGAATTATCTGGGTCAATGAAGAGGTATGTGTCAGAAAACAAAGCGGACAATGTTAGCAAGAAAGGATGGCTAATGTAGCAACTGTAATAAAATACTGCATTGAACAATTTAAAAATAAATGTCTCAGAGAGCAGATTTCCTGCAACTCATGCCTGCGTAAATTATCTTCTAATAACATCTCCTTGGGGCCTCCAATCTCATGCAACTGAGTTAGGTCCTTGGGAAAAACTCAACATTT
The DNA here is from genome assembly GCA_004363605.1 of Indri indri. Taxonomy (NCBI): domain Eukaryota; kingdom Metazoa; phylum Chordata; class Mammalia; order Primates; family Indriidae; genus Indri; species Indri indri. Next base: position 19,469 of record RJWJ010028699.1, on the reverse strand, counting down.
GTGAAGAACTTGACTCCATATTAACAAGTGCAGAAAGGCTGAGGCATCTTTAGGATATACAAAATTAGCCAACATGAATTTAAGATAACATCTTTAAACTTTCTTGCCAACCCAAGGGGATAAAATTCACCTATGAGACCTGATTATTTTCCATGAGGCATATGGGAGGGTGTAAATAAAAACCATAAAATTGCCTGCAAAATCTGAGAGGGCCATGTGGCCAATTTAATTTTTAATCAGTTGCCTATTGAATTTATAATTATTCACAATGCAACAGAGCAATTGTGTTAGGCAGAACACTTGGAAACAGAGGATGCAGATCAACTCACTTTTTTTTTTATGTGGTGAGAAGCCCAGGGGAGGGCAGACATTGGCCTGGAAACCAACAGAGCTGGTCCTGGTCTACCCTCAACTGGCTGGGTGGGTTAGAGAGAATTGGAGTAAATCAGAGGTTTTTAGGATGCTTTTCAGTCCTGGGATGTTTTCAAATAAAGTGCTTATGTGTAAAACAAATGCAAGGAGAGCTTCTCTAGTAAAAAGCCTCTCCCCCACTATCTCTACCCCTGGCCCTGATATAGATGGAGGGGCAACTAAGGGAGTACCTCCTCATAGCTCTGCAGGGAGCCATGGGTATTCCATTGCACTAGATATTCTCTAAGTCAAAGGGTTTTCAATCCCATGCATGGGAGGCATTTTAAAGCCCTTTCCATATGGATGGGTATCTAATCTCTTCTGAAGGATCTTCTTTTCCTCAAGTGTCCAATAGACCTCAATACCTACCCCTAAAGATATTGTACAGATAATTCATTAATAAGAAATTCTTCCTCCATTCTGCTAATGTGCATCCTGCTCTGTTTCTGAACAGATGGCATCATCTTTTGTAAAGTAACCCCTCACAAGGGGCACTTGCTTATCCCCTGATGAGCTCTCAGATAATCATATTTTCTTTAACAACCTTTTAGTTTGTAACACAAAAGAAAAAAATGATGCCAAGATTCAGGGGAAACCAGGGAAATGTTTAGGGTAGAGGAAAAGTTATATTAAACTGAATATTCTACTACAAAATTCTTTTGCTTTTATTGAGCCTCTTGGAACAACCTGGCATTGTCAGTATGTGAAATAAATGGTGTTTGATGATTGTGGTAAAGCAACTAGAAGTTTCCATTTTACAGCTGGTTTGTGGTATAGTACACACAGCTAACACTACACACACCCTGAGCTGCCAATAGGGTTGGGGAGACACTTAAACAAGAAATGAGAGAATTCATGCAGAACGGGTGGAACACTGGACACTAGGAGAGCCCATGAGGGGGTCACCTCTCAGGGACTAGAAATTCAGGACAAATTTCCTAAAAGAAGTACAATCTTAGCTGGAATCTAAAAACAATTTTTTAAAAAATGAGGATATCTTTAACTCAAACCATATGACATTGGATATAATAGTAGCTGTGGGTGAGGGTAGAAGATTGAGTGTGAAATGTGAGATTTAGCTCTGAAATCATCTCCATTGGGCACCACTTACTTCTTTCTCCCAATTTTGAAATGTCCCACAGGTACCTTGAACTCAGCATGCCCCAGATTGAGCACATCTGCTTCCCTCTACCACCCTAAACCTGCTTCCTCTCCAGCATCCGTATTTCTGGGAATGCCACTCCCTTCCTCTCCCCTTCCAAGCCGGCTGCACTCTCTATTTTTACTGTCCATTTAATTGCCAAGCCCTGTTGACCACTCCCTCCTAAACAGCTCCTGAGTCTGTCCCTTTTCCTTTGTCCACACTGCCACTGCCCCTCTCCTTCAGGGCAGCAGCATCTCCCGCTTGATGACATCAGCAGCAGCCTAACTGGTACCAATTCCAGTACCTTTTGTGTGGCAGGCAGGAAGATCTTTCCAAAACACCAAGTTGACCTTGTGATTTGCCTGCTTAAAACGCTTGCCACTCTTGTTCAGGAAAAGTCAATCACTTTAACATGGCTTATTAGACTTCCAAGTAACTGGGCACTTTACCCCTGACACTCTCCTCCTTGCAACCTATGGTACAACTATAATGAACTCTTTTGGTTCATTAAATGGGCCATTCCCTCTCCTCAAGATCATCACCCATATTATTTCCTTTCCTATAACACTGTTGCCCTGTTCCTCTTACCCTGAGGACTAGTTCCCATGTGTTCTTCAGAGTTTAGTTTATTCACTTCCTCCAGGAGGCCTCCCTGGATTCCTAAGTCTCGTTAAGATGACCCTGCTATATTCTTCTTCCAGCAGTAACCTATCCTTCTCCAATCATCCTATAGAGTATATTGTGCTATAACAGCTTGATGAAATGTCCATTTATCCAACTAGACTGTAAGCTCTTGAAGGCAGGGACCATGTCTGTAGTGACCATCACTGAATCACCAGTGCCTGGTAGAGGGCCTGGCATATGGGAGAAAATCAACACACGTGCTGAATAGAGTGAAAGAAATAATGCGCTTCTCATCTCACCCATTAGTGTTCCTACTAACAATGGGTCATTGTGTTTCACTTCACTCTTACGCAGTTATCTGAAGGGCTTTCTGCCCACTCCTGCCTGAGTCTTTCGATGGCTGCGCTTTGCCTTCAGGAGAATGTTCAATCACGACATAGCATATTATAAGGCCCATTAGGATCTAGTTCCTGCCTACTTTCAAGCCTTTTCTCTACTCCTTTCTTTAAATGAAATCTGTGCTCTGGCCACATCAGACTGCCCAGGTTTCCTTGGGGTCACCATGATCTCTCTCGCCTCAGTCCTCCTGCGTTGTGACACTCTTCCCTCCACCCATAACCTAGCTGTCTCCTACCCGCTCTTCATGACTCAACCCAAGGGTCATTCTCTTCCTGGAAGTCCCATCAACCAAGCTTCCCTCCTCCAGTAACAGAAATGAGTATTAGGTTTCTGAGTGTTACAGTACCCAATGCATTTTCTCTACTGTGTCTGAATTTTGGCTTTCTTCTAAGATCATAACTTCATGAAGAGTAGAGAAAAGAATGTTAGTCATCCCTGTAATCAACTCCTCTAACACAGTACCTGGCATAAAAGGGCACTCAGTAAATATCTTTTGAATTAATGATTTTCCTTTAAATGAATATAATTTTTTTATATAGGAAATGAGAACCAAAAAAACCAACATAGGCACTGATTTTTTTTTTTTTTTTTAGCTAAATTAGCAGAACACGCTCATATAATTCTTGTGGTGATCTCTATGGGCACCTCCTGCCAGGATGATGACCTGAACTCACACCTAGGCAGGACAGAAGGGAATGCTGTTTTCACCCTTATCTGTGTGGCATTGTTGGGGGCGGGGGAAAAGGGCATCTGGTTTCAACTGCACTTTAAAAAAATACTGCTTTCCATATATAAGCCTTCAAATCATACATGTTCATAAAATATTCATCTCAGTCTGACAGGGTCTAGGAATTTTTCAGTTCCACCATTACTGCAGACTACTGCTGTACTCCAAGTGATTTGCATTACAGTGCATAAGTAGTCCTATTTTTTCCTTTATTTTTATCTTGTCAGGTCTGTACAGAAAAAAAAAATACTGATAGAATATTCTCTGAGAAGAAATGATACTTTACAGCCAGCAGTTCTAGAGTAATTGTTTTTTGTTGTTGTTGTTTTTTCTTTTTTAAAAAAACCTGTTATTTTCTTAGGAAATTTCAGCTGCTTGGTAGACAATGAATGCATGAAAGACTGTCTATATTTCATAGATGATACAACCTAAACATCCCCCTCAGAGCATTGAAGGCCTCCGTGGCCCTACCTATTTTATCTTGGAGTTACCAAGAGACCTACTAACGTAATCCTCCCATGTAGTGCTTGATCCTCACGGTGTTCTGCAACGTAATCCAAATTCCTGTTGATGTTTAACAACACGAGAGAGAAGGTGGAAGGACTCCTGCTTAACCACATGTGTAAATACTATAACAAATTGAGTCATAGATCTCCTCCACCTAAATTTGGTTCTTGATGTGTGTTCAAATTCTTTTCACACACACAAACACACCCACCTATTACAACGTCTATAAATAATCCCTCCTCTGCAGGCCTGGTTTAAAACTCTAATTAGGGTTAGTCAGCATTTGCAAAGTAGTTTATGATTTTCCCAGAGGCAAAGTTGCAGGATGCTGAAGCATTTCACCAACATTACATTCTAGTGTGCCTGGGTTCCTAAACTCCTAGAGGCAGGAAAGCATTATGGAGGTGACCTGTCATGTCTAGTGGAGGTTTGGTCAAATCATGTGTTGGAAACCAACTCAGCTTCTCAGCTTCAGAAGCACATCTGAGAGAGGAGCATGCAGGTGAAAGCAACACGCTCCTAGGGTCTGCAGTGTCAGTGGGCATATTTTGTAGGCTATTTATGAAGGGTAAACAATAGCAGGTAGTAGAATTTGGGCTCCCTTTAGGTTGTGGCTAAGGTTGTAGCTAAGCTTCTGTGCATATGTGTGTTGGGTGTGAGGACGCTCAGGCCAACATATGTGTTCGGAGGGATGATGAAGCTATTCCAATAGCTGGGGAAAGAGTTATAAAGTATGTACATAGATTTGTTCAAAGGCAAGCATTTTGTAATATTTCTACTCTTGAGCTGGGAACAAAACTACTGGGGCAGAAGGACAAGTGATCACGAAATGAGGAGAGCAGAGCAGAGTAACAATATGGTCCTATCACAGACAGCTGAGTTTTTCCAAAAGGTTTTGGATGTCTGGAGTTGAGAAGCTTTGACAGCTGAATTTGGGATGTATGGACAGAGTAAATAACTACAGAGAATTCTCTGGCTCTCTTGATCAGCCGCCCTCATATTGCATTTAAGACTCCCTTGGTACTCACATCCCAATCCTCCATGTATCCGTCCCTTGACCCTAAAGCCCCCCTGAGGGGGTGACTATTCAAGTTACCCTAATCTGATCAGACAGAGAACACTGAGTCACATGGCTTAATTGGACAGCAGTTCCCTAACTAGATTGTAAATTACCTGAGGGTATGAACTATATCTTACACCTTGGTTTTGTTGTCCATTCCGGGCACAGGCTTTCAATAAATGCATATCGTGATTGAATTTTAAAAAGATACATAATAATAATTATTATTATAATTACATAGTGCTTACTTTATGCCAGAAAGCATGCTATATGAATTCATTTATTTAATTCTCAGACTAAGCAAATGAGGTAGTGCCATAACTGTGTTACAGAGAAGAATCCTGAGGTACAGAGAGGTTAAGCGACTTTCCCAAGGTCACACTACTTGTGAAGGGCAGAGTCAGACTCCAAATCCAGGCAGTCTGTTTCTAGCATTCATACTCTTAATCAATCCACGATTCTTCTTTTTAGACTTGTATGATTCCAGAATTCTTTGTAGCTTTTGTGTGATTTGGGGAAGGGGTAGGGATAGGGAAATGATGAGCCTTCTTAGGAGAGAAACCTTGTAATGGGAACACCAAAGTCATAGTCTCTTTTTATGCTTTACCATGGCCACCCAGAGAAAAAAAACGAGAAACAAAACAAAAACAAACTATTCCCATTCAAGTGACCATTTTGGTCTTAAATTGTTTGTTTTTTTTTCTTCCTGATTGAGTCAGCCATGGTAGGTTCAGGTTGGTCCTTGGTTTCCCACAACCTCAAACCCTGTAGGAGAATGGATTTGTTCTAGGGCCAACTCATGGGCCAACCAAAACTTCTTGTTACACAATTTATTTTGTACCCTTTTAGGGTGGTCCCCAAATCTCTTTTAGAGGCACCTGGTCCGACTTCCAGCATCAGGACCTGAGTAATGACCCCTTCATCCTGCCCTGCTAGTGACTTTTGTCTCCATGTCACACAAGTGGGAAGAAAGTGTAGGGCCACTGGGAGAAGAGCAATAGAAATCACCAAGTGGCCAAGGGTAAAACTCCATGGGAAGAAAATAGGAGTCCAGAAAGGTAGAAAGGAAGAGAAGGGAATGATCAGCAGCAACATGAGAACGGGAACTGGAGAGGAGCGAGGAGCACCTGAGGAAGGCTGACCCTGGAAAGGAAAGGCTGGGGAATAGGTCAGGTCAGTGGAAGGAAGGCAAAGCAGGAAACGAAAGATGAGAGCAGACAGAGGCAGCAGCCAGGCAGGAAAGGCAAGAAGCTCAAGAAGCTCAAATGTGACAAGGGATGAAGGAAGGCAGAAGGGATGCTGTGTAAAGGAATTGTTTCTAGGAAAGAAGTTACTCCGCTTCTGACTCTTCTGATCATTTCACTCTGTCTCAGTATTTTCTTTTTTTTTTTTTTTTTTTTTTTTTGAGACAGAGTCTCACTCTGTTGCCCTGGCTAGAGTGAGTGCCGTGGCATCAGACTAGCTCACAGCAACCTCAAACTCCTGGGCTCAAGCGATCCTCCTGCCTCAGCCTCCCCGGTAGCTGGGACTACAGGCACACACCACCATGCCTGGCTAATATTTTCTATATATTTTTAGTTGTCCAGATAATTTCTTTCTATTTTTTAGTAGAGACAGGGTCTCGCTCTTGCTCAGGCTGGTCTCGAACTCCTGAGCTCAAACAATCCACCCGCCTCGGCTTCCCAGAGTGCTAGGATTACAGGCGTGAGCCACCACGCCCGGCCCAGTATTTTCATTTCTAATGGGGTTCAGTGATGAGCCTTACCAAGGGCTTCAGGAATATTATGCATAAAAACAAAGAATGGATTGGAAGATTTTCATACGAATTCATGTGGCTATTTATAAAAGACGAACCTAACCGATCTGTGCAGTTCAGCTGCAGTCACAATGGAAAAGGTGGCGCCCACAGGCCACTTTTCCAGCATGATTACTCTGCAGTTCCACGCATTCCCTCAACAGTTACCAATAACTGAACTGCTACGTTCTGTTAGGATTTAGGATATAGGGAAATAAGTCATATTCTTTGTCCGCAAGTTGTTCAGAGACCACGGAAAAGACAGACACTTAAAAATAACAATGTGTTGAGAAGTACTGTGAAAAAGATAGTATAGCAGGGATATGGAGGTACAGGAGAGGCCATCCCCTAGCCATTTCCTACATCTGCCCCCATTCATTAGCTCGGTTGATTAATTTCACCTGGAAAGCCCCTTTCCCAGCCCTGATCCCCAAGCCACATCCGTCGAAGTCCTGACCCCTCTTCAAATCCTAGATCAGATGCCATTTTCTCAAATTAGTTCCTGATCTTAGAAGCTGGAATTAATCTTTCCATTCTATATGCTTCTATAACACATTATTTATATCTGTGTTTTAACATTTCTCTCAATTAGTTCTTTTTTTAAAACTATGTATGATGAAGGTATATATATATATATACACACACACACAGATATTTACATATATATATATATATACACACACACACACACACATATATGTCACTAGATCATAACCTTCTTTGACAGTAGGATTGATACCTGATTCATCTTTGGAGCTCCCACAGGCCTAAGCATGGAGGTTTACACACTTAGGATCTAATGAGGTACAAGTTCATGTAGAACCATTAATCTGCAGCCCCTTTTAGGATGCCGAAGTGAGTGCCCTCTGCTTCATTCTGGCAATCGTGAGTCCTTATACGCACATGCCACAAATAATTTCTTACTTTGAAGAGGCATAAAAGAAATGGCCTTTAGACCTATATGATCCAATCATTCTTTCCATCTCTTTCTACATTTGAACAAAGAACAGGCAACAAAACAAAACAAAACCCTCAAATTAATTAAATAATTTTTAATCTGGAAAGGACTCTGCATTTCATTTAATCCAACATCTTAATTACAAGTGAAGAAACTACGTCTTGAGAAATTCAGATACTTTTTTGATATCACACAGCAAGAATCAACAATAAATTTCAAGACCCTTAAGTTCAAGGCTCTTCCCAATAGAACAAATAGTTTACCTTTAATAAAAAAGAAAGACCATGACTAATAAAAAAAAGGAACAACACTAAAATATACAGAGAAAAAGAATTCATTGAAAAGCAATATACATTATAGAAAAATTTTTCCTATCAGTTCATTTGTCCGCAGAGAAAATCATGCTTTCACTAACATCAGTGAAATGTCTGTAGAGGTTTAAAGATTTAATTTAAAAATCTGACTTTTGTAGTTTCTAGATCCTTTACCATTTGGACATCAAATGATTCTATAAAGTTAGCAATTAGCTTCATTCTGAGGTTCTTTTACCAGATATTTAAATATTTTTGGGTGACACCATCATTAACAGGTGTTAGTAACAGTTGTGGAAGTAAAAAATACATCAAAGCTCTGTTTAGAGGTGCGCATTCACACATGTTCTCTCCCATCATGACTTAGGCAAACGCAGCAGGTGCACTCAAATCTGACATGGTTTACTCCATCCCAGTTCTGCTATTGTTGCTTGACACCCTGCCTTTTCCCTGCCCTCTCCCATGTCCTGCTGCCCCGCCCCATCCTGACAGATCTAACCTAGTCTTACAGATGCCCCAGTTGAGCATGTGAGCACACACACACAAACACAGAACAGGTCGATGCACTATATTCGAATTGAAAACTTACTGGGTTCCAACTCTAAATGTGTATATACATATATATAGAAAACTTACTGGGTTCCAACTCTAAATGTATGTGTGTGTGTGTGTGTGTGTGTGTGTGTGTGCATATATATATATGCCAGATATATAATATGTATACATGTAAGTGTCTATCTATATATAATTACTCAGATAAAGACTGCCTAGTTTTAAAAATTTTCTCATTCACTGCAAAGGATGGTCTGTTAGAGAACACTCCCACTGCTCTGCACTTCCCAAGGACCCCTCTGAGGCACAGGGACAGTACATGGGTTTGGCAGCTACATAGGGGCTTAAATACTAGTTCTGCCACTTACTACTTACGTGATCTTCAGAAAATTACTTAACCTCTCTGAACGATGATTTTCTTATTTCTAAAAGGAGGATGTTAATACCTACTCCATGGAGGTGTTAGGGTTTGAGGTAAGGTATGCCAATGGGAGCTACATGGTAGTGCTCAGTTAATAACAGCTATTGTGATGACAGTGACCATAAGAGGGAGGAGGAGGAGGGGAGAATGGGAGGAAGATGGTGGCCCCCACTGCCTGAATGCCTTCTATATTTCAGAATTTCTCAGCAAGGCTGGGCAGAACTTGACTGCTAGTCTTTGTCTGGGGAGTATCAAGCTCGAGGTGGAGAAAGAAGAACTAGCTGGGGAGTCCATGAATGGTTAGCATTTAATATGTGATTTTCCTATCTTTAGCTTACATATACATACACTTAATGTCACTTCCACTGTTAGGAAAAGGGCATTTCACAGTGGTGAACTCAGCATCTTTTGAGGAGTCAAGGCCATTTTTTTTTCTTTTTGCTTAGTAGGGCTGGACTACACAAAGCTGGGTGAACAAATTCCTGTGTCCCCCACAATGGCTAATCATAGAATTTCCAGTTGTAGCAGCAGGCCCTGGCTATTTGCTCCCTCCCCTCAATCCCCACCTGCCCCAGCAATTCTAGTAACTGTGAGATACCCTACAGATCACAGAACAAATGCCCGGCTCCTTTCTGGAGTCACACAGTCAGAATACCCAGCCAAGAATACAAGTCAATACACTAGCAGAGCTGCTTGCTATGGTCTGGGCTGTCCAAAGTACAAGGAAGGAGGAAGCCCCAACCTACCCTGCACATGACCTGAATGACAGAACCATTTAGAGCCTGCCTGAGATGCCATTCTGTTTGCAAACACACATACCTGCCATATCACTCAACAAAATAATTCCATCAGAAAGCCTGAAGGCAAATGACTAATGTCAAAGGTGGCCCATACATCATTTTGGTGATGGCTCCACAAGCGTCACTTAAACATGGAAAAGACCTGTTCTGAAGCATGCCCATCTGGCATTTCCTAAGGAGCTGTAGTTAATGTCTGGTAAAATGTAAGTGACCATATCTATAAAGAAATTTAGCAGCCTTCTCTTTGGTCAAAAGCAACCAGGGCCCATGAGGACAATGAACCTGGAAGATCTCCAAAAGAAGAGGAGAGTAAAGAAAAGCCTGCATTTGAAGCCAGCACTGCTCTTCCTCATGCATAGAAAGCAAAGATCTGGGTTTGCATGAGGTCATCTCTTTAACCACCGAAAAAGGCAGACTGGTCCAAGGAATGTTTGGGAGTTTGTCTGGCAGTCTAGGGGTGAACTTCAATTGTTATGTCTCCAAGTGAGAGAAGGAATTGGCAGTATTCCATCCTCTGCTGCTAGGAGTGCTTTCCAAGCATCAGCACCGTAGGACTTTGCTCAGCACACTAGGCCAAGCTCACTGCCCTAATATCCTTCCCTAGAAACCATACTTTTACTACCTTTTGAGTGGAAGGAAGAGAGCACATCTAACAAACAATGTCAAGGTAGAAAACCTCCAGCAGAGAGCTTTTAGCACAGTGGCTGGAGCAGAAATGCTTCTCAAGGCTTTTCAAGGCTGCAGTTCTAGATCAGTCAGGCAGACACCTGTGTATATACATATATATAGACAAAGCTTCAAACACCACAACTTCATCACACCTAATGACTGCCTGTGATGAGATCTTGCATTCTCTATTTCTGGCTTTTCCAACAACAAAAATATGTGTCTTTATAATCAGTTCTGATTCTGACCTATTCTCTAATTCTCTATTCATTTTTTTTGTTTCTTTCTCCACTATACAAGGTCAGATAAATGAGAAAGGAAATATTTTTCAATTTTAATTTTGATCCAGATCTAAATGTGTTAATGGCTTTTTATTCATTACCCTTGATTTCTCCTTTTTCCTTTAAATGATTCAAGTAAATGCACCTCTCACATACCCTGGCCCAAACATTAAGAAGGATAATATTCTTAGAATGAGGCTATCAAATACAAACAATACCAAACAAACAAAAAATTACAAGCAAAAACAGCGGTGCTTCCATTCTCCTGAGTCCCTTTGCCAATGATGCAGTGTACTTAAATCTCTTTAAAGCAGCTGCTTCAGTGTTAAGTTTCTGGTTTGGAAATAAAAAGGGGTCATTGACAATTTCTCAGCACAATAGAAAAGCAACTCAACCCATTAACAACACCAAAATGGCAGAATTAAACACAGTGGGAACAAGTAGGAATAGAAGAATACCTGGGATTGCCAGATTGGAAAGGGGGAGGTTGTGGAGGTGAGGGGGCAGCGAGGCCATCCAGTCGGCATTGCAGACCTCCGATGATGTCTTTGTCCCGCTGGGGTTGGGGGAGCAGATGGTCCCCATTCTGAGTTTCCTCCTTGCCTTCCTAAGTGCTAGCATCCCTCTTGTCAACAAATTGGCCAGTCTCAGCCCAGTGCCACTCACTCAGTGATCATCACTTCTAGGGCTCTGTAGACATTTCAGAGCCACCTTTGTCACGACAGTCTTTCCAAAACGGCTTTCTGTCTGGGAAAGGGGGCAAATAGGTGGTTCCCTACTCCCCAGCACCCGCAGTCCCTACCCTCTCCAGCCCAGCCTCTGCCCCACTCCCTTAATCTGCTCAGTCCCAGGTTCGTTAAACTTCTTACGTTCCCCTCTGGAGATGGGGGAAGGTAGGCCCCTAGAGATAAATCTTACACAAACTGAGCGTCCGAGGAGCAGCCACGCCCGGAGCCACTCACACGACAGGTGCCCACACAGCATGCAGACATGCCTGTGAGTCTACACACATGTGCGCGGCCGGGCGCACCATCTATGGCCTGATTTATGCTTCTATATATGTCACTGGGCCGGTTCATAGGCTGAACCTGCCTGCGACTCACTCCCCCGACTTCTCCGCACAGACGCCCCCTGCCCTGTGGCTTCCTGAAAGGCGCTCAGAAGTGTAACCGCCGGCACCCCGACTCCCGGCAGCCCCGCCCCGCACTGCCGGGCAGATTTGCCGGGCTAGGCGGCCCGTGATTGGCCGCTGGCGGAGCGCGCTCCGATTGGCAGGCGCTGTCTGGGCGGCCCCTCTGTCCCGCTCCCACGCCTCCCCTGCTCCGCAGTCTCCTCCCCCGGTTACTCCTGTCCTTCTAAGCGCCGCTGCCGCGACTGCGTTCGTGGAAACTTGCAGGCTTCGGCCCCTCGATCCTCAGATGGGTCTTCTTTTTTCCATCCTTTCACACAGTCTGCACTCGACGTTCAACGCAACCACTAGGTTTCCTTCCTTCTTTCTTTCCCCTACACACACACACACACACACACACACACACACACACGAGCGCGCGCTCTGTGACAATTACACAGAAAGCGTTACATTTTCCGTAAACCACAGAAGCAGCAGAAATATGAGCGGTAAAGAAGCTGAGAAAAGTGCTGTACCACATATTTGAATGACAACATCAAGGAGGGTTTGCGTTTCAAGGATTACATAATTAAGATTCACCGACACGCTACTATGCAGCAGTTCCCTGCTTATTCCCATTTTACAGAGGGGGCAATAATGATACTTTACATCTGTATCGCCCTGTTCTTTGGAGCCCTCTTTCAAATTCTTTGTCCCATTTGCTTCTCACAGTACTCCCACAAGCCAGGGACGGTCGCTGATATGATTCCCTTTAATACATGAAATGGAGTCTGGCACTTCATGGGGTGGCACTATTTGGAAATCCCAATTTGGAATGAGGTCCTCTAGCCTGGAGGCTTGCAAGCACACAAGCCCATTTCCCTGCTTTCTGTTCCCTATGCTTTCAAATGGTACGTTTCCATTGTGGAATACCATGGGGTCTCTGCTGATACGAGAACTTTGCACATTGAATATCACAGGAATATCTTGGCAAACAGGCCAATCAAGAAAAGCACGCTGGCCTTGATGGCCCTGGAGGGTTTCAGGCCAGGCAGATCCTCAATGACTCAGAAGAGCCCTATGGGAAAAGAAGACAGTTACCTGAGCTAAAAGAAGACTGAAGGCTCATATACAGATGTGTAGGTCAGCTGACATTTAATCACCAAATGGCTCCATCTCATCTCCTGTACCCCACGCCACCTTCTGTACACATAACTCCTGCTGCATACTGGCCCCCTTTGCCATCCTATTAAAGTTTCCCCTTCCTGGCTATTCTTAACATTCATTTAAACCTACTTTGCTGCATATTATTACCAGTCAGTTATTATTGTTTGTGGTTTTTTTTGGGGGGGGGGTGTAGAGGAGTATCACTTGTCGGTTAATTGTGTAATATTTATCATGTATCTTCTGATACTTAAACAGCACTTCAATATAATGCTTTTTTCAAGTATAACACAGTATATTGGCAATTTTTCACTAGGTGTTTAAGTAAACAAAGTTTTTGGTTTTTCCCTCACCACCCTAGAAAAATCACTTTGTGAAGGAATATCTTAAGATTTATTTCAGAAATGTCACCTCTCTGGGCTTCCTTTCAACTTGTAAAATATATATATTTAAAAATATCCAAAGATAAAGCTTTATGAAAGCTGCCTACGGCGAACAAAATGTGTTCTTTAAGCTCTACTGTGAAATGTTAATTTTAATGCTTTTTCCCCCCTATTTTTCAGCTATTAACGGAAGAAGTGAGAATATTATAATAAGAAAGTATCAAACTTCAGAGACTCAGCAATATCACTGAGAACTTGAAAGCACGAGAAGTAGAACCACTTCAGAATGAGATGTTTTGCAACTCTGTGAAGCTGGCAGCTTTTTCATTCACAACTACTTGATTTGCCCAAGAAAACAGTCCAAAAGGAAGGCAGCAACCTTCTCCATATATTCCTGTGTCAGTCCTGGAAAAAATCTTGCAGATTAAAGCACAGCATCTGGTATAGCTCTTGGCGTATAGCAAGTGCTCAATAAATATTTGTTGGATGGAGAGAGATGCTTGGTAAATGCTCTTCTTAAATTCTGTGCTCTACTGGGCTCTACGCAGTGCCTTAGAGCAATGCTTTTCAAACTTTAATGCACATGTCAGTCATATTCTAAGTTGGTCTAAGTTGGTCTGAGATGGGCCTGATATTTTGCATTTCCAACAAGCTTCCAGCCAATGCTGATGCTGCTTGTTCAGACTACACTTTGAGTAGCAAGGCCTTGAGAATAGGTCCATGTTTGATAGCTGGGAATATGCATTGCTTTTTCTCTCTCTTCCAAGGTTTTATAATGTTTTTATATCACTTTTATAATTAAAAAATACATTTACATTAATAATCTCAGCTAAATCTCTAAGAGAATAATTTTTCTGTTATATTATGTAATGGAAACCAAATTATCAGTGGGATTTTTCTGCTATGCCACAGATGTTTATTAAAAGTAATTTTTAAACAAAAATTAATATTTAGAATTTGAACAGTTTATATTTTTATAATACTATAAAATTTATCAAAAATAGAGAAGGCAGTTAATAGGAAGACTGAAATTTTAAAGTCATTTTATTTTATTTATTTTATTTTTATTTCAGAATATTATGGGGGTACAAACGTTTTGGTTACATGATTTACTTTTGTGCACTTTGAGTCAGTTATATGTGTGCCCATCACTAAGATAGTGTGCATTGTACTCGTTAGGTGTGAATTTACCCATCCCCTCCTCTCCCCTCCCACTGGCTTGGTTTCTGTTGAGTTTTACTACTATATGTGTACATGGGTATTGATCAATTAGTTCAAATTTAATGTTAACGATGAATTATAACTAAACAGAGTGTTTATCATGTATAAATCATTCTGGTAGGTGCTAGGAATAGAAGAACAGTTAAGGGATCCTCAGATAGTATATAATCCAGTAGGAAAGAGAGTCAAATATGTAAATTACAAATTGTAATATGAGGCAGAATGAAGGGAAAACAGAGGTACCTGGGGAGGACAATAAAGAGGTATACATTTTGATGGGGGAGGAATGTTTTATTAGAGGAGGTGGCATTAAAGCCAGGTCTTGAATTCTGAGAGAAGTTTCTGCCCATGGAAAATGGGTGGGGGGTTGGCATGGGAGAGGCATATGTAGCTGAGAAAACATAAGCAAAGCAATGATAATGAATGGCAGATATGAGAAACAGAATACTAGAATGGCATGTGGGATAAGTGGGAAATATAACTCATTTACTCTCATTTCATCTTCACAAGAACCCAATGAGTTAGGTGCTATCACTATTATCATTTTACAAAGGGCATTGAGACCGAGAGGCTACCTAACCCTGTCTAAGATCTCGTACTTAGTTAGTGGCATGGCTATGACTCCCAGGCTCTTGATCACTGTGCCAGGGGCTTTTCATTACATGTTACCTATTATTGTAAACCTGGAAAAGGCTGTTTATAACCAAAGTATATTAAAGAGTTTGGATTTTTTTTTTCTATTGACAAAAGGGGCCATTGCAGGTTTTCGAGAAGGGGCGTAAAATGACTCACATTGTACTTGAGCAAGGTAACTATGGCAGAACGGAGAATGGTTGGGGGAAATAAGAGTCTTTCAGGTAAATCACTGAAATCAATTATCTGAGCAGGAACAAGTGAGAAAGCATGCAAAAGGCCGGCACACAGACACTAAATACACAGCCTTTCTTGACTCTGGTACTTACCTCCCCATCCTCATTTCATACCTCCAAGGACCTATAATTCTAGGACCTGAGTGGGCAGCTTGCCGACCTCTGAAATTATTTTTCATCACTTGAAAGCCTCGTCAAACCATATGTTTATTACATACAACCAAACCTGTTTCTAGGGATACATCTATAAATTTTGTTTTCTTTTCTGGAAAATTTTTCCCCGTTACTTAATCAAGGACCCCACTGAATTCCTGAAGAACTGACTGCAGCCTTTACCCTCTCCTTGGAGACTCCATTATATTTTGGAGTGCCTATATTTTTTTTAAATTTTTTTTTATTTCAGCATATTATGGGGGTACAAATGTTAAGGTTACATATGTTACCTTTGTCCCACCCAAGGCAGAGCTTCAAGCATGTCCATCCCCCAGACGTTGCACACCGCATCCATTAGGTGTGAATATACTCATCCCCTCCTCCTCGCTCCCATCTGCCTGACACCCAATGAATGTTACTACTATATGTGCACATAAGTGTTGATCATTTAATACCAATTTGATGGTGAGTACATGTGGTGCTTGTTTTTCCATTCTTGGGATACCTCACTTAGTAGAATGGGCTCCAGCTTTATCCAGGATAATAGAAGTGGTGCTAGATCACCATTGTTTTTTGTGGCTGAGTAGAATGGAGTGTCTTTATTTTAAAAATGGTTCCTTTTGTTTGGATTCATGTCATAAAGGAATAGTGGGGTCCCAGAGCAAGTGCCTCAACAGCTTACTATTTGGGCATGTCTGGTCGGCAGGATAAGCTGGACCAGATTGTACTTGATTGAAGGCACCCAAAGAGCCTCAGAGGCAGCATATTGCCTTGTGATGTTGGGACTGGGGCTGTGTCTGGCTCCCAGAGCTAAGACCCTGTGCAGCCTCACCACCCAGGCCGTGTGCTAGATGGGGAAGGAGAAGACCCCACACAGAATCAGGACCCAGGCACATGGCTTTTCCAGGGACATTGCCTAGAGGTGAATGAGGTTATACAACGCTTTGAGTTTCACAGTGATGTCTCATTCACAATTTCTGTCTTTCTCTGGCTGGGAAGTGGGGTGGGTAGGGAAGGGATAAATGAAAGATGGGATGGAGTATAGCTGCTTTGTTGTGTGGCCTCCTACCAGCAGAATGTACTCATCGTCATTCCCAGCCTCCCTCCCCAAGTTCAAACCAAAAACCGTGTGATAAGGATCAGAGTAGAAAGACGTGTCACCAGCATAGGTGGTGCTGGGGATCTGATGACAGTAGCAGCAATTCCTCCAGGAAGAGTGACATCATTGCAGCAACTGGGGACCTTCCAGCAGCCTCCCAGGAAAGAGAGGTACCAAGGTGCACTGTCTGGTGAACACATGATACACCTCACACATTCCTGACATCAGAGGCAGAGTCAGGAGTTTGGGATCCAGTTATTTTGTTGATCAGGGTGAAGCCAGAGACCATTGTTTTGTCAGTTATTGTGACACAGTCCCTGATTATACCCAGGTGGTGTGTCCTTGAGAAACTGAGTAAGCAAGAAGGAGCAGCTTACACAGGAAGTAGTGATATCGATGTTACCTCGTGCCCACCTGTGTTCAGGACCCACAGCTGGGATTCTGCAATGAGACAAAAGTGAATGGTGGCAGTGGCCGGCCATGATTGTTTCTCCCAGCTTTGAAAGCTCAGTGTTCAGGAAGAAACTCTATGCTTTTAAATGTATTGGACTTGAAGTTTTTCTGGTATATTTTAAAGAAAATTTCCTTTAACAACAACTCAGTTAACACTATAATACTTTTGAGAGGAGCTACTAACAAGTGATTGTAAAGTGTGTTTTAATATTCATTTATTCCTTCTACCGCACCATATTCCTGCACCCTCTTCCGCTCCCTCTTCCCATCCCACCTCTAACCCCAAAACAGGTAATTGAGAGACTGTAAAGGAAGGCCTCAGAGCTTTTGTTTTCCACCTAGCTAGCTAGTTAGCTGCCAAAGATTCCTGATTTAAGATGTTATAGAGCCACCTGCTGGCACTAAAGGCTAACTTCAGGCAAATAGAAAATTTCCTTTCTGTTTCAATTACCCTAAAAATGTCTGTAGATCACCAGCACCAAGAAGTGAGAGCTTATGCAAAATACAGATTCCTGGGTTAATTGCTGACCCTACTGAATCAGCTCTTCTAGGGGTGACACCTTTTTTTCCTGCCTTTAAAATAAGTTCCTCGGGGGATTTTTATGTTCCAAATGTTTGAGCTCAAGGCTTTGGAATGTCAAAAAATTTCTCTTTTAAAAAAAAGTTAGAAAAGGTAGAATAGCACAGTAAATAATTCTTACCCATGTTATACAGACATGTATGCAATTAAAGAAGAATATTTTGGCAGAAATAGTTGATCTCAACTGGCAGAAAAACCAACTGTTCTACCCTCCTTGCCTCCCCTCCCCCCAAGATACTCCACCCCAGGGGTCCTGGAATTATAAGAATTACATCAATTATTAGGAGACTTTGTTGTACAAAGGTGTACATTAGTAACCACTTGAACTTCAGGCACAATTAAAATGACCTCTGTATATTTGTTATCATTTAGCAAATTTAATCTTAAAAAGGAATGCATTCCTTTTAACAATCTGGCCCTGCATTTTGGGTTGCCACCATCAGTTGGAAATAGTATGATAGCGCATCGTCCGTGAAATAAATGCCAGGGTAACTGAGAATAGGAATGATCATTCTCTCCCAACTTTGTAAATATTAAACTTACAAGTTTGTGCAAATGACTTTGACCAACGAAAATCATTCTTTTTTTAAACGAAGAAAATAAATTTCAACTTAAATAAAAATAATGAATCTTTAGTGTTTTTTCCTGATAGACTCTCTCTGAATGCTAGGTTGTAGTCAGAAGCCCTTAGTATGTTCCTTGGCCTTTTGATGATTTTGCTTTGAAAGGATTCTGATCTGCTAAGTCTCTGCAGTTCACCCCCAACTCAGCCACCTGTCTTGTTCCCCCTTTCCTCAACCTCTGAAGCTAGTCATGGAGGAAGTCATGGTTCGTCTTAGCAACATCTGTGCCCACAGCCTCCTCTTCCTTTGAGTAGAAGTAAAAGAGAAAGTAAAGTTTATGGCACACATCTTTCTGTTTTGGCCAAGTATGTAGAAGAATGTTGTAGAATTCAGGGTTAGGCAATACAGTGAACTAGAGGAGGAGTGAATTCCTATGACTGGAAGCATCTGAGCCCAACTGGGCACCAACAAGGCAGTAATGTGGTAGTGGGGATTGAAGCCCATGATGCAAGATTGAACCAGGTGAGCTTTATGGTCTTTCCAACCACAGGCTGTTTTCTCCCTCTGTCAGCTGGGAAAAACCTTCATGTAGTTAAGCCTTTTCTTCTTCTCTTCTTTATTATCTTCCTCACTTAAATCTTTGATTTCTTTTGTTGGAACTGGCACTACCAGAACTTCTTTTATATCAATATGGAGCTGATATTCTAAAATCACACTGGTACCAGCAAAAGCTTGAGATTGTGGTTTTAGGGTTCGTTTTCTAATAAAGCCTTTATATTGGTCACGCATTCTTTCTGCCCCAGCTTCTTGGGGAGTCCACAGTAGGAATTCTGAATAGGAGTCTGCACCTGCTACTGTGGACACGTAAGGTCTTGCAGCAAGGTCTTGCAGCAGGGACTGCTGTAAACTGTGAGCTGTTTCCTCGGTTTGTACTAAAGTGGCAACAGAAAACACTGCCCAAGGGTTTGGGGGAGGAACTAAGATCTCTCTCTTGTGGCTAGCCTAGAGAAACACAGCTTAGTCTCCTTTGATATGAAATGGTTTAATGGTGAGAGGATAAGTTTGCCCTGGAGTTTTGGGAAAATCAAAGGGCTCCATTCAGTTTCTTAAGATTGAAGTTTTGGTGGATCCCAGCCAGTACCTAGGGCAGAATAAGACCCAGAAATGAAACAAAAACAGTGAACTTGCAGGATGAATTCGTGGTTTCTTTCTCTGAACTT
>RJWJ010028698.1:0-21216 GCA_004363605.1 Indri indri | reverse complement strand
TTTTTTTTTTAACTCCCAAATTTAGGTCTAATATGTTTAAGGCTAGGGAGGATCTGGGGATACAGGTAAACTTTAACATTTTAGTCTTAAATATTTACCATTAGCCTGCCCACCTGATGGCACGCAGAGATAGCCAAAATAAAAACACAATTTCTTTAAGCAGAGTTTTTAAAGATAAAACCATGAGTATGCTTATCACTGTGTACAGTCTTTAGCCTAGAGAATGTTCTTTGCTGCGGCAGAAAGAATCCCGATACTTACACATAAGCACACACATCCCGTCTCCTGCCCAGCACTTCTCTGGGCAGCAGGATGAGCGTGAGCGATGTTCCCGGGAGGGAAGCTCTCTGGGGGGCACGGGGGTCAGCTGCAGTCTTGCCAGCTCCGTAATCTGAAGGGATCATTCTACAAACCCACTGTCTCCCCAGCCTTTGAACCTTTACAATTACACAATGGAGTTAGTAAGTCAACATTTTATGTCGTCTCATCCTTTCCACAGAAAAGGGCTGGAGCAAACCAAACGCATTGCTTCCATGTTAACTTGGTGTCTTCTAGGCAATCAAGGCCTGGAGCATTTTCAAATGAACTTCCATGGGGAGTCTCTTATCTTCCGCACGAATGAGAGCAAATGATAAACGTGAAAGATATTTTAAAAACTCTGTATTCAATTATTCACACCAAAGGAGATCCATTAAAATTATGAACATTTCTATATATATTTCATGTATCATACATATATATACTTTATATGTATAATTACATATTGACAAAAGAATTCTTGCTGCTCTAAGAATGTAAGTAAAACAAAGATAGATTTTGCAATATAACACCCATATATGCATATATACTGGCTGTTTGAATTATGAATTTGTTTACAACTTGCCTAGGTTATAATAAATGATTACTGTTCTATTATACAAACAACAGTAAATGTTTCTTTTAAATACAAAGACTGCAAATGAATACATGAAAAAATTACACACATGTACAATATTTATAATTTATAAATGCAAAGTTAAGACCCTTTAAGTTATTGCACTTGTGCATTTTACAAAGATTTTTATGTCATACATACAAAATCATTTTTTAAATTTACTAACTCAACAACTGTGATAAAGTTGAATATTGTTAACTTGAAATTCTTTCTCCTTCCAATAGAGCCTATCAAAACCTTGGATGCAGATTTGTTGACTCTACAAATCAGTTCGTTATGAGCATTGTATTTTTGATAGCACATAATCTCTATTACACTCCAGCAGCTTTTGGTCGGCAAGGAGATCATCACCTGTAAACTCTTAAGATGCCTTATCTAGATATAGATATAGAATCACCTTTGTTCATATGTTCATGTAAAGAAAGTCACCTGTTCTTCTCAGAAAGAATCAAGATGCTGAATTTGTACAAATTTTGGTAAACACAGTGTTTTGGGCAAGCACAATTTCAGATAGGTAGGGGCATTGTGTGGAAATATCTCTGTGGATAAATCTATTGTACTTTCAATTTGCACACTAAATGAACACATAGCATACACATCATATAACACATCAGATGGAAAATACTGTTTCCATATGTCATTTATACAGGCTATTTGAGATACAGCATAGGACTGGATATTAAAGTGACTAAAGAAAAAAACAAAGGCTGCAATGCCCATGGTATAATGATATTTCAGTTGGGCTTGAGTATTATAATACACTTTTAAAACTTAACTTACAAGAGAAATAAAATCTTTCCACTCAAACTTCTGCCAATATACAGTACTATAAAAATATTGTTTCAAAACTGAACTGTGTAAACCAACTTCCTATTTGGCAAATTCTGGATCCAACTGTGTCTGCCTTGGTCCTTAGGTGACATTACTCACGCCCCGCAGAGCCATGCCTGTGTGCTTTCAGCTGCAGTTTTCTCACACCTGCAGGAAAGAGCAGGTGGACTGTATCTGACTTAAAAAGCACTGCTTTCCATTGTTGAGGGGAGAAGAGAAAAATCAAGTGAAGACAGTAGTGCTTCTTGGGATTTTAAATGTGTTTTGTGGGAAACATTGATGTCTTTCTTTGTGTTCTGTCTTCTTAATTTGGAATGAGCACACCACTGAAACTTTTTTTCTTTCTCTTTTGCTATTTTTATCTATCACATAAAATGCATCCAATGCTTCAGATAACCAAAATAGCCAGTTTAAAAAAAGATTTAAAAAGTGTGTACTGCATTGGATATCACTTATTTAAATTTAATATAAATGTTTACAGAAGTCAGCAAAAGGTGTATCAGGATAAGTACTTATGCTCATGTAAAAATGTAGCTGCCATGCGCTGACAAGCCTGGGCAAACAATAACTGATAGCATACTCAGCTAATTTATATTTTACAATGATTTTTAAATCAGACTAATACTTCCAATACAAGGTATCCACCATAGTGACTAAGTGAACATAGTCTTTAAAGAATAAAAGCCTGAATAAAATCAGCGAAGTGTAGAAAGCAAACACGTTTGAAATACGTAAAAAGAGAAGTGATTTTCAAAATCTAAATCATGCTTATGTGCCTGAAACCCGACAAAATCAGATCATAATCAGCGTCATAGTTCTTGCAGAAAGGACTGAATCTGAACAGTTCATTGGTTAGAGTCACCAGGGTATATGTTAATGAAGTTAAATAAAGGATAGAAATCTGATGAGGAGAGAATAGAATGATCCTACTCACTCAATTTGATAAAATCAACCATGGATGTGTCCCTTTAAATGTTTTCAATTATAGATAAGCAAGGAAAGCAAAATAATAAATACATGAATGAGGAAGTAAAATTGTAGTATTTAAAATAAAGGCACAGCCAAGGCATGGCAATTTAGTTCTGTTAAAGCTCAAACCTTAATTTTGAGTTAAAAGACCAGAAACACAATATCAAAATCTAAACCTATTAAAAAATCCAGGTATCTAAGGATTTATACATCTGCTTATATCCTGTACAAACATATCTAGTGTACATGAACATACCAATAAAGCAAAATGCACTGAGGTTGTACAAAATGAAAAAAATCTAAAAAGCATGCCAAAAAGAGGAAACCTATACTGAACAAATCTAGCTTCAGATTAATTCTGTTTTTGCTGCTGTGAGAACAAGACACTTGGAGTACCACTGTGACCATCTGTACAGTCCTTTTCCATTGAAGAAGAGCAGGAATGAAGATAATTGAGTCTAATATTTCAAGTTGATCTCTTTTGCAATATTGGTTTCTCATGTGTTTCTTAGACATAACTAAGGCTGAGAAGTGGATCACAATCCCTGCCCTAGGAATAAGGTCATTTTTGAGAATAAGCCTCTATATTTGCTGCATTTCAAGTTTTCCTAATTAATTAATTCAGAGAGTCAACTGCTAATTAATAAGATGCTTACATTTTTTTTAGGATTTTATTCCACTGAGTTCAATATTTCATGTTGTTGGCATGCATTTATATTTCCAAGAACATTTCTAGCTTAAAAATATATTCACTGTGTCTGAAAGGATAATGAAATAATTGCATGTGACCCTAAACCTTGTCTTTCATAAATCAACATAACCAATATAAATCTCTGCAAATTGAACATTCTACATATACTCATAGCTGGTTACTGAATTTATAGTGGACAGGGAAAAATCACCTTAATGAGAAATTCACCAAAAGTTTTGGTAATAAAATCTATCTGCCTGACTTCTGGTATTATTAATATATTACCCTTTTAAGAAAAGTTCTGAGGAAAAGATAAGAAACAGAACTAAAAAGTTTATCTGCTAAATATAGCTGCCAAAATACAAAAATACTCCTGACTGCATGTTTTCCAAAACAAATTATTAACTAAATAGCACTGCATCCTGCACCCTTTTATTTTAGGTAAATCTATAATTACTAAGAAAACCTTATACATGGTAAAAACAATATTAACAGTTCAAATTAGAATATAGTCTTTTGTTCAAACTGTGCTTCTCTTATGACAATATTTCACAAGAAATCAACCAACCAATAAATCCATACATTCCTCTGGGAAACTGTTCAAAGTAGAGGTCACACAATACAATATACTTGACTATAAGAAATTAAGAGAATTTTCTATAATGATCTTATCGGAACAATCTTCATATGCAAAAATAGCCATAAGATTCCCACCTCCATGATTGTTTTCTGTATTTTAAAGCAGAATTCCTCCATTCCTTTAAAATCCTTTTAATTAAACAATAATCTTACATGATATAGTCCCTCCTGCAATTCAGTCTCCAAGTTAAATTAGATGGTTAAATTAACTTTTGTAATTAAAGTTGTATTTGGTGGAATCTAGTTTCATAAACTTGTATGCAGAAAAATGTGCAACTTTTTAGAGTTTAATGCAATCAATGAATACACTAACACAAAAATGACACTTTCTAGTCAACTGTGTATCAAGCAAAATATATTTTCTAACACAAAAATCACTGTTTTTGAAGAATGGGGATGATTTTTATCTTTCTCATATGTGTTTGCTTCTCTTTCTCTCCTGTCATATATATGTGGGTGTGTGTGTATATCATATATATACATACATGTGTATGTCTACATAAGTACATATGAGTGTGTATCATACATACATCTCTGTGTCTACATACATTACATCCATCCACAGGTGTGTGTATCTAGCCACAGTGGTATTCATCTCCCTTTAGTTATTACATTTTTATGTCATGTTGTATAATTAAAATAGCAAATGGAGCTCCATGTAGGGAAGATGGCAACTTTCCGAAGCCCATAAGGAAATTGAACACATAGTGTTAATTTTAACATAAGAACAATGTTTATGTATAGCTAACTCTGCTACAACATAAATAAGCCATGTTGTAGAGGCCTCTTAATTTTGCAAAACCCAAGCTCATATAGACAATGTATATAGTATTAAATATGTAGAAGCATATTTTAAAAATTTGTTTTATTAAAAGTAATATTCCAGTTTTCTGCCGTGTGAATAGCGAATAGACTATTTGTCACATATTGGCCTGACAGTTCTTGAGACTCTATCTAGTTCCTTCAGGTTAGAACTAACCACGAGTTCAGAGGTTACTGTGCCATTGTGCTAAAGATCTGTAAAGCATTAATATGCACCTGTAGTGACTGCCTTGTAATCTTTGTGGGAAGGGGTCCAGAGTGTTACTTTTGTATTTTTTAAAACATTTACATTGTGTAGAAGTTTCACAGAAGAAACTATCCAAACCACAGGCTTCTATGCAGATATTTGATCTGTGAGAAGAGTAGAGAACAGAAATAAGCACGATGCGACTGTACTGCTGCCTTCTTCGGCCCCCATTCCATGGACGGAAGCTTAGGAAATATGCCCGTGTAGCACAAGGAAAGTGATCAAAGGGAGATGAATGCAGCAGATCAAAGTAAAATACAAGAGACTTAAATTTTGTGGTTTAATTTGATTTTTTAAAAAGAAATGTATGGTATTTTAATTAAATAATTTTTAGAATAAGCTTTTCATTTTGAATGTGAGTCTAAAATTTTATAGCGAACAAAATGAAAATATAAAGGAATCATTATTAAAAATTCACATTTTACATCCATAAGACTTATCCATTAAAAAAAATTTGCTCTGCCTTGCTTTTATTTTGTTCTTTATGCAAAGGGTTCGGTAAGTTTGCCAAGAAAACAATGAAGAAAAAAATTATTTTTAATTATTTGATATTTTGAATTGATACTTGAAGTTCTGAGATTTATCGCAATGTACGCCTGCATCTCTTCTCAAAAGGAAAGTCTACTCCTCTTAGTGTCAAATTTATTCATCTAAGCCCTTTAGTATAAACTTAAAGAATACACTTTAGCCCACTTAACTAAATTCATGAAGATTTGAAATAAGAATTTGACTTTTTCTGCCACTTCTTGCTCTGTGATCTCAATGGCGTCTGTCCTGAGGCTGGGACTGCAGCTCAAGTTAATTACACACAGTTCACTCATGGACATTCACAACAGTAATGTGTAAAAACTCCTATTTAAAACCAACAACATCGAAGCAATATTGGTGTCACAGCCGAAGTACAGTGCCGTCACAGTACCATTTTACACCCTCGTGTGACAGACACAGTGGAAAGTGCCCCTTCGGAATGGTCTGTCCGCTTCCGTTACGGCCTCAGCAGTATCAGCCTATCGGAAAGGCCAGTTCGCAAGTCCAAGGAGTCACCTGCCGGCTGCTCTCTGAGCACAGTCGCCCTGGTGTCTGCTGCCCGAGATGCCCCACAGATGACCCTGGCAGGAGGGCATCTGCCTGACATCTCTCCTTGATGTTACCTTTTTGGAGAAGTTTGTACCCCAGTTACCAGGCATAGGTCCCCCCACAAAAATAAAAGGAAAAAAGTCAAAGAAGCAAGATGAGAATGCTTAGGCGGGACAGCTCCTCAGTGGTGGTCAGTGGTCGTGCTCTTCGCTGGCAGCTTCTTGGAGGTCCCTGGGGCTGCGGTTGGGGATGAGATCCATGTCGCACTCTCCTCCCCTCGAATCACCTTCTCCCACTGGCTGAGATTATCCCTATGGGTAACGGATGCAGTTACAGGTAAAGTTTAAACCAGGATTTCTGGGCTCTGTCTTAGAGTTTAACCAAATAGTCCTGTGGTGCCACTATGCACACGGGCTTTTTGTGGGGCCATCCTGACTGACTGTCACGTGGGTGCTGTGGTCAGGCGGGCTGTCATGACAGCTCCTCAGGAAAGAGCCTCTGAACCAACAAAATATCAGGGCCACCTTGTCCTGTCAGCTCTCGACCACAAAGGCAAAAGGGATATGTCATTTCTTCGTCAGGGAGAGGGACTGACTTGAAAAGGGAACGCTCCCTAGGATTTACTAAGGAGGGATACGCAGGACACATGGAAAGGGAGGAATGGCTGAGTAGCAGGACGTTCAGGAACAACACCAAGGACCCGGGGCTTCCTACTCTGAGAGGTGGAAACATGGTGGCTCCCTGGAGGCCCCTAATCCCTTCAATAGTACCCTTGAAACTTGGGAGTGTCCCAATTTTGAATTGAGATTTTGAGTATCCTGATTTTGAACACTGTGCCATACATAACAAGTCATCTTATGTTATATCGGGAACAGACTTTTGAAATTTCCTTGTTACAGTAAAACCGTGTTTGTATTCTGGTGACCTCTCCTCTGAAGTGCAGGCTCATCTCTCCTCCAGTCCTCTGATCTTTCTCTCAGCATCTTTAGTGCAAACACCACAGGCATCTCAATCCTCTAACCGTGCGATCACAACCACTGCACAGCCACCGGCTTCTTCATGGCTACCCTGGCGGAGCCCCTACCCACATGCCCCACCTGACTCTGATCACTTATATGCAAAGTTGAAATCACAAGGGAACCTTGGCTTGGGAAAACAACAAATTCATATAAACCATGGTTTTCAACTTGTTCCCTCAAATTCCCTTTAGCAAATATGCTAAGACATCTCGGACAAAAGAAATCCCTAAAATATAAGCTGAAAAGCGTAACACTTTTAACTTTTGTACCATATCATCAAATATCATTTTTCCAGATCCTAGAGATTTTCTAATATATTGGAAAAAGACATATGTTTTCTTGAACACTAATACATAATGAATTTTTTAAGTGTTAATAAGACTAAAATGCCCTTTAAGAGATTATGTGGTTCAGCCAAGTATATTGGCGCAGAAGTGTATCAAAGCTGCCAAAACAGCAGAATACCACATTTGCAAAGCTTTCCACGTAAAGTTCCTCAATAACTTTTCCAGCGCTTGACGACCACAGCAAGCATTCCTTCTGCTGGTTTCTAAGTATCTAGCATAAAACACAGAGAATTTTTGGATAGGAAAGGACTTCTTAAGATTGGTTAGGATTTTTCTAACAATATGTTTGAATTTAGATTGATATTCCAATTTCTCTTCAATGGTATATTTATTTTTATAACCTAATTCCATCAAGAGTGGGTCCTGGCTCACGCTCTACACGGACCAGTATGGCTTGGCCCTTATATAATAAGGTTGAGATTTTAATAAATTAACTACTAACTAGGGTCAGGTAAGATTCACCAAAATAAGCAGGGATGTTGTGTTTACCTCCCAGGAGTGGAGAGGAGAGAGAAACCATCTCTTAAATGAGGTGGTGGGGGGGATAATTTTTTTATGTTCTTGCTTGTTGGTTTTGTTTGTTTCTTTGTTTTCCTTAACAAAGGCCCCCAAATAAGTCTCAACAGCACAGAATGCTGGAACACTATGTTTGTTTTTGGTTTTGTTTTAAACAATCTGGCCAAATGTCCGTCCTCTGTCCTCTTCGTGGTGTATCCACTCCAGCCACCCCTGAGTGTGGTCACCCACACAGTTAAAAAAGGGATCAATTTTGGAGAAAGTTCCATGAGCTGATGAGAAGAATGAATATTCAGCTTTATTTGGGTGGAATGTTCTGTAGATGTCTGTTAGACCCATTTGTTCTAAAGCTCTGTTTAAGTCCATTGTTTCTTTGCTTATTTTCTGTTTGGAGGATCTGTCAAGTTCAGTCAGTGGGGTGTTGAAATCCCCTGCTACTATGGCATTACTGTTTATCAAGTTACTTAGATTGAACAGGGTTTACTTTATGTATCTGGGCACTCCTGTGTTGGGTGCATAAATATTAAGAATTGTTAAGTCTTCTTGTTGGATTTTTCCTTTCATCATTATATAGTGACCATATTTGTCTTTCTTTACTTTTGCTATTTTAAAGTTTATGTTATCTGATATAAGAATAGCTATGCCTACTTTCTTTTAGCTTCCATTTTCCTGGAAGTTTGTTTTCCAACCCTTGACCTTGAGTGTGAAGGCATCTTCGTGGGTTAGATGCATTAGACGGAACTTTCTGCAAAATCAGTCACATCCTAGGCCACAGATCAGATTTCAACAAATTTAAAAAAGTAGAAATTGTACCATGTATCTTCTCAGACCACAGCTGTATAAAACTAGAGCTCAATTCCAAAAGAAATACTCACAACTTCACAAAGTCATGGAAATTAAGCAATCTATTATTGCTGAATGACTATTGGGTCAAGGAAGAGATCCATATGGAAATCAAAAGATTTTTCAAACTAAATGACAATGGGGATATAAGTTATCAAAATCCATGGGATACAGAAAAAGCATTCCTGAGAGGAAAACTAATAGCCTTAAATGTTCACATCCAAAAGATAGAAAGCTCAAAAATCAACAAACTAACAAACAGTCTCAAGGAACTGGAAAAAGAAGATCAAATTAATGCTAAACCTAGCAGAAGAAAAGAAATAACTAAGATCAAAGCAGAACTAAATTAAATAGAAAGCAAAAGAACTATACAGAAGATTAATAAAACCAAAAGTTGGTTTTTCAAAAAGATAAACAAAATTGACAGCTCTCTTGCTAGACTGACAAAAACTAGAAAGGAAAGGACTCTAATAAACTCAATTAGAAATGAAAAAAGAGAGGGTACTACAGACATCATGGAAATACAAAGCATTATCTTTGAATACTATAAAAATCTATATGCCCCAAAACTGTAAAACATGGAGGAAATGGACAAATACTTAGCAAATACTTAGAAACACACAACCTTCCTAGGCTTATTCAGGAAGAAAAATACGAATTCCTGAACATACCAATATCACTCACAGAGATTGAAGCAGCAATTAAAAATCTTCCAACCAAAAACAAAGTTCTGGACCAGATGGGTTCACAACTGAATTTTACCAAAACTAAATTTTACCAAAACTACAAAGAGGAACTCATACTTATATTTCAGAAATTATTCCACAACATTGAGAATGATGGTATCCTCCCTAACTCAATCTATGAAGCCAATATCACCTTGATACCAAAGCCAGGAAAGGACACAACAAAAAAAGAAAACTACAAACCAATATCCCTCATGAATAGAGATGTAAAAATCCTCAACAAAATCTTAGCAAACAAAATCCAACAGCATATCAAAAAAAAAAAAAAAATTCATCATGACCAGGTGGGCTTTATCCCAGAGATGCAAGGTTGGTTCAACATATGTAAATCTATAAATGTAATTCACTGCATAAATAAAAGCAAGAACAAAGACCATATGATTCTCTCAATAGATGCAGAAAAAGCATTTGACAAAATCCAGCACAATTTTATGACAAAAACTCTTAACAAAATAGGCATAGATGGGGCATACCTTAAAATTATTAAGGCCATATAGCCATAGCCAATATCATACTGAACGGGGAAAAATTGAAAGCATTCCTGTTTAGAATTGGAACCAGACAATGTTGCCCACTATCTCCACTTCTATTCAACATAGTTCTGGAAGCCCTTGCCAGAGCAATCAGACAAGAGAGGGGAATTAAGGGTGTCGGAATGGAGGCAGAAGAGGTCAAACTCACACTCTTTGCTGACGATACGATATTACATATAGAAAATCCCAAGGATTCAGCCAAGAGACTCCTGGAATTGATAAATGAATTCAGTAAAGTCTCAGGATACAAAATAAATGCACACAAATCAGTGGCATTCATATACACCAATAACAGTCAAGCCAAACATCAAATTGAAGAGACAACACCTTTCACAATAACTTCAAAGAAAATTAAATTGTTTAGGAATATATTTAATGAAGGAGATGAGACACATATATAGGGAGAACTATGAAACACTGAGAAAAGAAATTGTAGAAGATGTAAATAGATGGAAAACACAACCATGCTCATGGATTGGCAGAATCAATATTGTTAAAATGTCCATACTACCCAAAGTGATCTACAGAATTCATGCAATCCCTATTAAAATACCATCATCATTCTTTACATATCTAGAAAAAATAATTCTATACTTTGTGTGGAACCAGAGAAGACCTTGTATAGCCAAAAAAGTCTTAAGCAAAAAGAACAAATTGGGAGGCATCAGTTTACCAGACTTCAAGCTTTACTACAAGGCTATAGTAACCAAAACAGCATGCTACTGACACAAGAACAGAGATATAGACCTTTGGAACAGGACTGAGAACACAGATATAAAACCATCTTCATATTGTCATCTAATCTTCAACAAAGCAGACAAAAATATAAATTGGGGAAAAGAATCTCTATTCAATAAATGGTGCTGAGAAAACTGGATAACCACATGCAGAAGATTGAAACTAGATCCCCACCTCTCACCTCTAACAAAAATCAACTCACGATGGATAACAGACTTAAACCTAAGGTGTGAAACCTTAAGAATTCTAGAAGAAAGTATTGGAAAAACTCTTATAGACATTGGCCTAGGCAAAGAATTTATGAAGAAGACCCCCAAAGCAATCACAGCAGCAATAAAAATAAATAAATGGGACTTGATCAAGTTAAAAAGCTTCTGCACAGCCAAGGAAACTATTATGAGAGCAAACAGACAATCTACAGAATGGGAGAAAATATTTGCATGCTACACATCTGATGAAGGGCTGATAAGAAGAATCTATATAGAACTTAAGAAATTAACAAGAAAAAAATCAAACAACCCCATTAAAAGGTGGCAAAGGACATGGACAGAAACTTTTCAAAAGAAGACAGAATAATGGCCAGCAAACATAAAAAAAGTGCTCAATGTTTAGGGAAATGCAAATCAAAACTACAATGAGATACCATGTAACTCCAGTGAGAATGGCCTTTATCAAAAAGTCCCAAAACAACAAATGCTGGTGTGGATGTGGAGAGATTAGGACACTTTTACACTGCTGGTGGGACTGGAAATTAGTATAACCCCTGTAGAAAGTAATTTGGAGATATCTGCAAGAGCTAAAAATAGAAATACCATTTGATCCAGCAATACCATTACTAGGCATTTACCCAAGGGAAAAAAAGACATTTTATAATAAAGACATCTACACTCAAATGTTTATGACAGCACAATTCAAAACTGCAAAAATGTGGAAACAACCTGAGTGCCCATCAATGCATGAGTGGATTAATAAAATGTGGTATGTATATACCATGGAGTTCTACTCAGCCACAAAAAACAATGGTGATCAAGCACCTCTTGTATTATCCTGGATAGAGCTTGAGAGCCTGAGCCCATCCTTGGAAGTGAGGTATCACAAGGATGGAAAAACATGCACCACATGTACTCGCCATCAAATTGGTACTAACTTATCAATACTAAGGTGCTCAGATGGTAGTAACATTTACTGGGTGCTGGTCAGGTGTGGGGGGTCATCCTTCAGAAAGGATGAGGAAAGGACAGGGAGAAATCCGAAGGTAGAACAGATAACAAACGGCTTAAATTTATTTTTGGAAGAAAAAAAAAAAAAAACTTAAAGAGGAAAGGGTTCCCCATTGAAGTTTTCCCCCTTCTTAAATAATAAACTGTGTGACTTAAGCTGAGCCTCTTTCCTCACAAGCACCTCTACACAGACATTACTGTCCTATTTTTTTAAAACAGCACTGGGTGGGGACCTCCACATCATCCTATGTGTCATCATCATCATCATAAACTTCTTGGTCCTTTTTGGTGAGTGAATGTCTGTATGCATAATTACTCTTCACACACTTGTGGAGCATACCATGAAAGACATATCATAGCTATAAGATTAATGGTAGCCACAGGCCCATTTGAGCTTCTCACGGGGCCAACACCACGTGTCACTCAGCAGTATGGTGCAAGGTGCCCAGGGATGTCTACCCCGGCCCAAGGATTTCCAGGAGACAAGGCCACCTAAGCACAATTGCAACTTTCATGAAGCTTAAAACAAAGCTTATGCTTACAAGAATAACTAAACTCCCTTTATGAAAAAAACACCTGGTAACACCCAAACTGAGTACAGGTGTAAGAGAGTGGAAGGACCCCCAGACTCTGAGAATGGTCTATGCACAGAGACCCTCCCAGTCCATTGGTCTCTGACGCTGACTGTGCCTGGCCCCTGCCACCGGCCTGCGCCTGCTTCCCCCTCGTCAGAGCTGCCAGAACGAGCGGAGTGTTAGACAGAGTCTAAGACTCATCATGATGAGAGTCGGACCCCAGGGGAGGAGCCACCCTGGGTCGCTGGTTGACCAGGACCACCAGAACCCCTGGACACAACCTGATACCTAGACAAATACATAGCCCATTGACAAAAGTACAATATTTACTGTAAACTGTGGCTAAGACACACACATCGATGGAGTAAAAACATACCATACAGAGACTTAGTTTTGTTTTTTAAAACAACATTACAGCTTGAACCACTATACATACCTGCATGCTTTGAGGAGAGGCTCCGTGGGGGGCAGGATCTGGGTCAGGGTGGTATAGCAGGGAATGGCGACAGCATTGTAGAATCCAAGCTGCCTCAGCGCAAAACCCACGGACAAGAAACAAAATCGCCTGTTAGCAATTCTAGTAATAATTACATTTCTTAAGTGAATTTTCTGTTTCTGAAGTCTAATTACAAAATTAAATGTTCTAGTTTTGCAGTGATATTTGGGTTCAATGAATACTATCGTAGAATGCATTTTAAAATGCATTAAAATACATTCTAGGAATGAAAGGCAAAACTTAAAACATATTTTAAAAAGTTAATACCTATTGACATCTAGAACCCAAGTACATTAAATGACACTCTATTTATAGATCAGTTGATTTATAATTCAAGTCCTATTCTTATCTCTGCTCAAAATTAGTGCTCTATTGTAGACAATTCAAAATCAAACCTGCTATTCTTCTCTTCCAACCTAATGTTCAGGAATTATTACAGTGTTTTCTGTTGCTCTTGGCTTTGGTCCCTCGTTTGTTCTCCTAATATTGTATTCATCCCCCTGGCTTTTTTTGACCTACAATAAACATCATTGATTTTATCATAGCTCTTTCAGGTTACTGTTCTCTCTATAGATATTAATATCAGATTTCACAACCTTCAAATCTGTAGCACTTTAAAAATATTAAAGAACATCTCATTAGGAATTCTGGGTCACTGTGCAGATAGCTGATGCTACCTTAGGCCGGCCTACTGAAGGCCAGACGTGAAAGACGGTGTGTCTATGAGCCAGAGAACACAGACTGTCTAGCTATAAATAACTGCCCAGTGGTTGACAACATGCACAACATAAAACCGGCTCTCTAGCTGAGGTTACCCCCAAACCATGGCTTTCCAATTTCTTTAAAAAACTGAAATTCAACGAGACGCATCAAAGGATATAGAAGGATCAAACGTGCGCAGTTCCTTTTTGCTTTCTCCTGTTATAAAGTCTGTCGCCATGGTTACAGCTACAGTTTGGATATTTGACCCTCCAAACCTCATGTTGAAATTTGATCCCAATGTTGGCAGTGGGGTCTAATGGAAGGTGTTCGGGTCATGGGGGTGGCTCTCTCCTGCATGGCTTGGTGCCATCCTCCCAGTAATGAGTGAGCTCTCACTCTGTCATTAATAGTTGCTATGAGAGTTCTCTGGCCGCTGGTTGTTGAAAACAGGCTGGGTACCTCCCCGCTTCTCACTTCCTGTCTTGCCATGTGATCTCTGCGCATGTGAAAATGTGGCAGTGGCTTTGGAATTGGGTAATGGGCAGAGGTTGGAAGAGTATGGAGGGCTCAGAAGACAGGAAGATGGAAAGCTCGGAATTCCTTAGAGACTGGTTAAAGTGGCTGTGACGGTGAAGGTCAGGCTGAGGAGGTCTCAGATGGAAATGAGAGACATATTGGGAACTTGAGCAGAGGTCACCGTTCTTATGCTGTAGCAAAGAACCTGCCTGCGTTGTGTCGATGCCCTAAGACTTTGCAGAAGGCTGAACTTGGGAGTAATGACCCAAGGTATCCGACAGAAGAAATTTCTAAGCACCAAGGTGTTCAGGAGGTGGAAGTGGCGTGGCTGTTTCTACCAGCCTGTGATCAGATATAGGAGCAAAGAAATGACCTAAAGTTGGAACTTATAATTAAAGTGGAAGCAGAGTACAAAAATTTGGGAAATGTGCAGCCTGGCTGCGTGGTAGAGAAGGGAAGGGCTGCTGAACAACCACTTGCTAGAAAGTTTAGGTGGCTAAAAGGGGACCAGGTGCTCATAGTCAAGAAAACGAGAAAAAGGCCCCAAAGGCATTTCAAAGATCTTTGAGGCCGCCCCTCCCATCACAGGCTCAGAGGCTTAGGAGGACAAAATGGTTTTGGGGAACACACCCAGGTGTCACTGTCCTGCACCATCTGAGGATGCTGTTCCCCACATCCCTGCCATTCTGGACCCAGCCACAGCTCAAAGAGCCCCAGGTACTGCTCGGGTGGCTGCTCAGGAGGGTGCAAAGCTTACGCTCTGGTGGCTTCGATGTGGTGTTAAGTCTTCAGGTTTGCAGAATGCAAGAATGGTGGAGGCTTGGAAGCTTTCACCTAGAGTCCAAAGGATATGTCGGAAAACCTGGGAGCGTAGGCAGAAGTCTGGGTCAGGGGAGGAGCCACTGTGCAGAGCCTCTACTAGAGTAGTGTCTAGTGGAGCTGTGGAACCAGGGCCAGGCTGCCCTCCAGATCCCAGAATGGTAGAGCAAACCTCAGCTGGGAAAAGCAACAAGCACCAGACTCCAACCCATGGGATCAGCCACGTGGGCTGCAACCAGCAAAGCCCCGGGAGCAGGGCTTCCCGAGGCCTTGG
This sequence comes from Indri indri, assembly GCA_004363605.1. NCBI lineage: Eukaryota > Metazoa > Chordata > Mammalia > Primates > Indriidae > Indri > Indri indri. Next base: position 5,662 of record RJWJ010028698.1, on the reverse strand, counting down.
GAGCCCAGCCCTCACACCAGTGTGCCTAGGATGCAAGGTGTGGAGTCAAGGGAGATTTTGGAGCTTTAAGATTACTGTCTGCTCTGCTGGGTTTTGGACTTGCGTGTGGCCTATCACCCCTTTCTCTGGGCTATCCCTTTTGGAATGGAAATGTTTACCCAATATCTGTTCCACCATTGTGTCTTGGAAATAAATAACTTGTTTTTGATTCTACGGGCTCACGATAGCTATAAGGGACTTGCCTGAGTCTCACATGAAACTGTGGACTTTGAATTTTTGGGCTGGTGCTGGAACCAGTTAAGACTTTTGGGGACCATTGAGAAGGGATGATTGTATTTGCAGTGTGAGGAGGACATGAGGATGGGTGTAGGAGGACAGGGCCAGAATGCTGCTTGTACAGGCTGCAGAAGTGTGAGCCAAATAAACATTTTCTTATGAACTACCCAGCCTCAGGTACTCTAGAATAATGACTATGCATTTCCATTTTTAACATTATGTCTCATGCAGAGATTTTCTCATTCTAATATTTAGCACACATCATGGGGCAGAAGATCCCAAAAAACAGATTAATTACTGGAAAGTACAGCATTTCATTATTATGACAAAGAATAATTTCATATCAATCAACAATTTAAAAGCAATGTAGTTGGTAAAATATCAGCTTATCACAGAAATATTTTATTTAAAACTCTCTCATACTGTAAATAAACCTTGAATTTTGGCAAAAAAAAAAAACCTATTCTAAAACAAACTATTCTCTTAATTAAAATCACATGAACAGAACCTATACTCTGACAGCATCAATGAGAAATTTTCAGCTATTTTATACCTTCTGTTTGGATGACTGAGTAATAGGAAAGAAAAAAATTAGATCCCTATCTTAAACCATATAACAAGCTAAACTCCAAATGAATTAACAAATCAAATGTAAACTAATAAAAGAAAAAAGTAACTAAAGAAAATATAGGCAAATGTTTATATAATCTCAGGGTAGAAAATGACTTTTAAAATATGATGTGAAAAGCAGACACCAAACAGCAAAGAGTAATAGCTGTGACTCCATGGATGGGAAAGTTCCATAAAACCTGTTAAAAAACAACTAAACTGCAAAATATCCATGCATGTATGTCGGGTGCACGTCAGAGGAAGAAAGAAAGAGGGACATACATCAGGAAAGCTGGCTAAGGACGAGCGTGAGGCCACAGCCGGGAGAAGGGCGTGTGACCTCTTTGTTATGCTGCTGCCCTCCATGAGCTGTGGACGTGCCTAAATTTTTGATAAATCAATTTTAAATAAAGTAGAAGAATTTGAGAATTTATCCAAAACCACCATGCTGTGAATTTTAAAAAATGTTTCTAAACTTATCTGTATTATTTGTCCATGACTAACTGCCTTGTTATACAATTAGAAGATTGGTAGTTTAAGACAACCATAATCTAAGAAATACGCCACACCACATGTACACACCTGCAAAACTAACAAGGCACAGGAGATCTCAAAACATTAAAAAATATATTAATTATATAGTAAGTCCTGGAAAGAGGATAATTAATGTTAATTTACATTGAGACAAAACTCAAAATGTATATTCTTAGGTATTTTATTTCCTTTGTTGCCATTGTGAAAGGCATTGATTTTTTGACTTGGTTCTCAGGGAGAACTACAAAACACTGAGGAAGGAAATAGCAGAGGACGTAAACAGACGGAAAACCATACAATGCTCATGGATTGGCAGAATCAACATTGTTAAAATGTCTATACTGCCCAAAGTGATCTACAGATTCAACCCACATCCTTTTTCTCAGATCTAGAAAAAATAATTCTATGCGTTGTATGAAACCAGAGAAGACTCTGTATAGTTAAAGCAACTGTAAGCAAAAAGAACAAATTGGGAAGCATCAACTTACCAGACTTCAAGCTATACTATAATACAAGGCTACAGTAACCAAAACAGCATGGTACTGGAACAAGAACAGAGACACAAATCAATGGAACTGAACTGAGAAACCAGGTACAAAACCATCCTCATATTGCCATCTGATCTTTGTCAAAGCAAACAGAAACATACACTGGGGAAAAGAATTCTTATTCAATAAACGGTGCTGGGAAAATTGGATAGCCACATATAAAAGACCGGAACAGGATCCACACTTCTCACCACTCACAAAAATCAACTCATTATGGATAACAGACTTAAACCTAAGGCATGAAACCATAAGAATTCTAGAATAAAGTGTTGGAAAAACTCTTATAGACATGGGCCTAGGCAAAGAATTTGTGAAGAAGACCCCAAAGGCAATCACAGTAACAACAAAAATAAATAAATGGGACCTGATCAAATCAAAAACCTTCTGCACAGCCAAGGAAACTATCACGAGAGCAAACAGGAAACCTACAGAATGGGAGAAAATATTTGCATGCTACACATCTGATAAAGGGCTGATAACTAGAATCTATACAGAAGTCAGGAAAATCAACAAGAAAAAAATCAAACAACCCCATTAAAAAGTGGGCAAAGGACATGAACAGAGACTTTTCAAAAGAAGACAGAATAATGGCCAACAAACATACGAAAAAATGCTCAACATCTCAATCATCAAGGAAATGCAAATCAAAACCACAATGAGATATCACTTAACTCCAGTGAGAATAGCTTTTATCGAAAAGTCCCAAAACAACAAATGTTGGCGTGGATATGGAGATAGGAACATTCTTACACTGCTGTTGGGACTGCAAACTAGTACAATCTCTGTGGAAATTAATATGGAGATACCTCAAAGAACTGAAACTAGAACTACCATTTGATCCAGTAATCCCCTTACAGGGTATTTACCCAAAAGAAAAAAAGACATTCCATTAAAAAAGACATCTGCACTCACATGTTCATAGCAGCACAATTCACAGCTGCGAAGATGTGGAAACAACCCAAGTGCCCATCAATACATGAGTGGATTAATAAAATGTGGAATATGTATACAGTGGAGTACCACTCAGTCACAAAAAATAAATGATGAACTAATACCCCTTCTACTATCCTGGATGGAGCTGGAACCCATTCTTCTAAGCGAAGTATCACAAGAATGGAAAAACAAGCACCACACGTACTCTCCGGTAAATTGGTACTAATTGATCAACACTTATTTTTTAAAAATACCAGTTCAAATTCATCCATCCCTTCAATTTCAAGTCAGCCTATGTACTGTGATGGCATCTGTAGAAGGAAGTGCTGACAAGGGTAGTTGTGATTCCTTAAATCCCACTAGGATTTCCTGATCTTGGTCTTACTCTCCCCAAACTCCATCTGAAAGAAGGAGGTTTCAAGTGATTCTAGGTTCTGTCCACGGAGCACCAAGTCCTTCCAGTCCACAAGACAGCCAGACCCTCAAGGTTTTCCATTTTTGCCTGAAGCCTTGGGAACAAAGTCAGCAGTTAGAGTTGGCCCTCAAGCACAGATTACAAGTGCAAACCCTGCTGGAGTCTACTTTCCCGAGAGTGTCTTACATGCAGAGGCTCGTCTGAGTGGATGATGAGTCAAGGGTAAAGGGACATTCTTTTTTTAGTTCTCAGCCCCTGTAGATAAATCACTAAAGTTTCTACATCACCAGACACGAGTGACGCATTCCCTGTGCCCAAACGTAAGATGGTGTGTGCTTTCTATTGATGTATGATCTTACGGCCACCTGAGACTACTGGATGCTAACAATAACAGTCTGACTTTAATAATTCATAGCCGTACCTGGCCTTGTGGGACTTCATCCTTCTTGTCCCTGTCCATCATAGGGATGGGCTGTATTCCCAGTTTCTTCATTTCATCGCCCTAAGGTAAACAGGGGTAAAAGTCAGGCTTTCTCAATTTTCAAGTGGTTGTAAAGTTTTAGTATTAATAAATTGTTCCTTTTCTTCATTTATTTTCTTCCAAATGAATAATTTTCTTATTATTGACCTAAGAAACATGTCAAAATTATAAAACACTTAATGTATCACTGTGTGGTATTTTATCCTGATTTTCTCCTCTACTGACTTACCAGAAACCTGCCATCTTTTCTGGTTTCATTTTACAGAAGTAAGTAAAAGTTATAAGGATAGATACTAAACAGTGAAGAGAAACAACAAAACGTAGAATAACCTGAAGGCCTTTCTCGCTTCTTTTTCAAATTATCTTTAATGTGCATTGACCTCTAGACTTTAGAGAAAAGTACTGACAAGGGAAGAATAAGTAACAGTTCCAGTATTAACTGGCTATACATCACCATCAAATTTATAATTATAGACAACAGTAAAGATTGACTATGTTACAGGCTCTAGGCTAATTTGTAAATATTAATTCATTTAATCCTCATGAAATACTATGAGATAGATATATTATTCCCATTGTGTAGATTTAAAAAATTATCTTGCTTTTTATTTGTTTGTAAAAGTTAAAGCTTAAGATCTTTTTCCTTAACATTTCCTAACTTTTTCCTAACTCCTCACTCCTCCGTCACATTTATTATTTTAGTAATTTTATTTATGTTTGTTTTCAGAAGTCAGAAGTACAGATGAAAAACTTCCTAAATTTGCCAAGATAGGCTCTAGAAACAAGTTACTATAATCCTCACTAAGTATTTTTATGTACGGGACAAAGGCGCTTGTCTTAACAAGGTAAAGGCACTTCAAGTATAGCTTCTGTTCTGCCCTTATCACTTTAAATATTTAAAATCAGTGGTTCTTAAACTGCTTTCTTTTCTAAGTGAGTAAAACACACTAAGTCCCTTGCTCTCAAAGATTTTACAAGTCCAAGAAGTAAAAAGAAGTTTAAATAAACAGTGATTTGAATATGGACTTAAATGCTAAAAAGGAAAAGAACTAAGCGCTTTGGGCCATGTGTGTAACGCAGGGCTGAACTAGTCTGAGGCTTTCACAGAACACGGAGGGGTGGGGAGCGTGCTCTGGGCAGAGACACCGTAGGCACAAAGACCTCAATGACAACTAGAGAGCCTGCTGTCAAGATATCCAGAGGATCTGAGACGGAGAACATGTCTGGAGGGGCCGCAGGCATGGGGCTAGAGATTCAGGGCTCTCAACACCAAGTTCATGATTCTGGCCTGTAGCACAACAGAAGACTTGAAGCAGGGTCCTGATGTAATCAGAATTATTACCATCCCTAGCTCGCTAATGTGTTAACTGATGTAGAGTCAGGTCAGAAAACTGGCCCAAGGTTACATACTAAGTGCCAAAACAGGATTTTAACATGTCACCAAAGAGCACCCTTTTAATTTCTGTTACACTGATTCTAAAAGATAAAGGCAGGGAATTCAGTTAGGAAGTTGCAGTAATCATGATTTGGTGATGATGTGAAGCCGGGGCGTGACTGTAGGGCTAGAGAGGAGAAACAGGATATCCAGATCCATCGGCAGGACTTGGTAATTCTATTTCTGTTTCCTCCCGTGGACTGCGAGGTCCTTGCAGGCTACACGTAAGAGCGTGCAGGGAGCTTAATCAATATTTGTGTGCCGAATAATCAATGAGGAACATAAAAGAAAAGTTATGCACATTATACATCTGTCACATTTTGATTCACATTTCAGAATACTAATATAAAGTATGAAATGTATCATAGTTGGCTAAAATTATGTGCAGAGCAATAAGCTAGCTTCAGACCAGTTTTCCCATGTCATATTTA
>RJWJ010028697.1:0-21217 GCA_004363605.1 Indri indri | reverse complement strand
AAAAAAAAAAAAAAAAAAAAAAAAAAAAGAAGGTGCTTGGTCACCTCCCAAGACCAGGACATAGCAGTGATGGGGACTTTGATGAGAACAACACTCTATCTAGGTGAGGTCAGCTGAGAAGACACAAGAGCAGCAGGGAAAGTCTAGAGGCCCTGAAGGTTTAATGCCAGGGCAAGGAGTTTGTCTTCTGGGCATAAGAAGGGTAAAGGTAAGTAAACAACTGAAGAAAGAACAAAAATAAACTATGGGACAGATGAGAACCAAGATGTGCTCTCACCTGCAGCCACCTTCTTACTCAGGAAACTGGGGTGGCTAGGCCTGGGAGCCAGAAAAACTCCGGATAAGGAAGCCTGACCATACTGAGTGACTAGAACAGAACACAAGTCCCAAGCAAAACTGGGAGAATTCAACAATGGAAGAGATGACCGTCACATCACAGCATGAAGCCACGTGAACTCAGTGGGGAAACGCAGTGCCCAAGCAGAGGAACAATGAGCAGGCATCAGGCAGGCCTGGAAGCCCCAGGAGAGTTAGCCCAGCCTGATGACCCTCTGGAATGTAGGGCTGGGACAGATGGCCAGACTGCAGACCCAGAAAGGACATCCACTAGAGTCCAACTGTCATTGTTATTCTGAACTTCAGTGACAATTTGGTAATGCCCTTCTTTGGTTAGAGGAACTCAGCACATTATCTTTGGAGGAAGTGAAAACTTGGTGAAAGCTGGCACAGAGTGAAACTGGGCAGGCACATTCCTGGCTGATTATGTGGGGACTTATGAGGGGGGCAGAGGTCAAACTGAGGCCAAGGACAGGAGAGAGGACGATCTCCTCTGTGCCAGTGCTCCCATCCCACTGTACTCACCACCAGCAATGCCAGAGACCAGGGTAGCAATGCCTGAAGGAGGGGGCCCCCGGAGCCCCTCGATTGTGCGCTTGGACTGGCTGTTCAGCCGCTGCTTTAGCTCTGCCTTCTCTGCTTCCAGCTGGTCAATGTCAGCCTGGAGTGCATCCATTGTCTCCTCAAACTCTCTGTGGAAGAGAATCTGGACTTGGGCAGGGCCCCTTAACCACAGCCCCCCGCTGCCTATTCAGTCCTTAGAGGTCCTTGGAGCAGCCTGCTGGTGAAGAGCCCGGGGCAGGGCAGCACAGGCTTAGGTGGGGGTGATACAATGGGTTGGCAGTGTGAAGGAATACAGGGAGAATCTCACTACTAGAGGGCGAGTAGGGGGATGCATTAGGAGGCAGAGAGCCTCCAGCAGGAGGGAGGATTAAAGGAAGCAGGCCCCGGGGAAGATGCCTGACTTCTCCTTCTTCCGCAGCAGTGCCTGGGTCTCCTCCAGCCGAGTCTGGACTTTCTCGATGCGCTCGTCCGCATCCTTGGCAGCACTGTCGAGCTTCTTCTCCAGGAGGCTCAGCCTCACATTGGCCTCACTCAGCTCCTCCCCCTGGACAAGGACAGAGAGCTTCTAGTTCCCTAACATCCTCCCCATGGTCCCTGGTACCTGGAACCTGGGCTAGACCATTGGACAGAACACTCCCTGAGGGCTCACTCGATCTCCCACTGATCACAGGCCCCACTTCTCCCAATCCCCAAGCCATCTCAGTCCTGATCCCCAACACTTGCTGCTGCCCTGGGTCCCACCAACTCTGACCCCTAGATCCTGAGCCTACCCTCCCCCCTCACCTTAATCTTGAGTGACTTCTTCAACTCCTTGATAACTGTCTCTCGATCTTCAAGCTTCAAACCCAGGCCTTCAGCATCTGTGATCTCTGCACGAAGGGCTGCAGCCCGCAGCTCAACTGGAGGAGGCTAAGGAATGGGGTGGCAGAGGGTGGGGGTGGAGAGAGGAGATCACCAATGTGTGCCTTTCAGAGAGATCCAGTCATAGGGGAAAGCCTGCCTTCCAGACAGGATGGTGCTCTTCAGATGCCTTCCTCTTGTCTCCCGCCCTCCCACAACTAGCAGCAGCTCTGCAAGTCCTGCTCTTCCAGGCCTCTGCAGCCTCTCCAAGGAAGTCTCCACCTACCTTACTGGGAGGCCGCTCTGCATCGTACTCCCCCTCCTGCATGGCTGTGGCCAGCTTGTTCATGGTACTGATGAGAATGTTGCATGACTGGCGCAGACACTCATAGGGGCTGCTGGAGGGGGTCCCATAGATCTGCAAGAGCCAAGGGCAGGAGTGAGAGCCTCACACTGGCCACCGACCCCCCACCACCTTCTGCCCAGCCACCCAGGCCCACCTGCTCGCTTGCTTTGAAAGCCAACTCCTCCAGGGCAGCCACAGGCAGCCCTTCATTCTCCGCCAGTGGGGCAATGAGCTGAGCAGCAGCTGCTGCCACCTCCTGCAGCACAGCCACTACCCAAGTCAAGTGTTTCCTGCAGTCTAGGAGTGTGTCAGATACCTGTGTGACAGGTCAGAGTCAGGAGCCCACCCTGGGTCCAGCACCACCGTTCCCAGCTACCCCCAAACCATCTTTGTCCCTTGATCAGATCCAGATCTTAAAGTGCTAGGCCCCTCCTGCTCAGCTTTCTTTCCTTCCCCATTCACGGCCCTAAACCTGTGGTCCAAAGGCCAGTGCAGCTGGGATTCCAGGAGCATCCGTCCCTGGCATTCGCCTTCGGATCTTCTTGCAGAACTGGCGGATGTCACTGCACGATGTTTCCAGGTCCCGGAGCAGAAGGGCAATATCTGTAGCCTCCTGCCCACCCTACCCAGGAGAAAGAAAATGAATGGGAACCAAGTCAGCATTAGGGCTGGGGATGAGAAGACTAAGAAAGAAAAGGAACTCACATAGATCTAGATGTGCTCTCACCTGCAAGAAGGCACGCAGCCGTCCTACCTCCACACTCATGCAGTCCAGGGCACTCTGGGTGAACTGTGAGGACAGAAGCATGTGGTCGTCAGCCCCCAGTAGAAGCCCTTCTGTCCTATCATCATCTCTAAGAAGTCCCTATCCTCTGTATACTCCCATACATAAGTGGGTCCTCTGGCTTCCCTAATCTGGCTTTTGAGACCCTGTTCCAGTCTTATGTGACAGCCCTCGGGTGCCTGATCTCTTGATCTGATGTCCTCCATTTGTGATCTCTATAGGGGACTCAACCACTGGCCCAGACACTTCACCTTGATGTGGTCGGCCAGCTGCATGGTACTGTCCTCAGGCTGTTCGGCAAGGTGGATGCTGTACAGATGCTGAGGGGAGATGACAAAAGAAGTAGTCAGCCCTGGAAGGGTGGGAAGTTCTTCCCAAACTGTAGTTTGAGCCCTGGTCACCACGGGTCTCCAGACGTACAAGACAATCCAAAACCTTCAAGCAGTTGCATTATAAGGCAAGTTCATCTAAGAGCAAACCAGGCCTCAAGCAGCTGACCTGGGGCATACAACCTTGAATACATTGGCAATAGCCCCAATCAAGTGAAAGTTTCCCTGCCTCCTGCCCCACGCCTGAATTCTCGCCCCAGACCTGGTAGTACTTGATGGCCTTGGTGAGAGGCTCCACATTGACAGTTTCATCCAGCTGATCCTTGTGTAGGAGCTCAATGAGGAAATCCAAGGAGCGCTCGTGGGCACTCATCTCAGGGTAGAGGCTGCCCACTTTTTTATACACATCCACATTGCACTGAGAGAGGGCACTAGAGATCAAAGAATGGCTTTGTGAGGCCAGGGTCTGCCAGGCAATCTCAGTTCCAGCCAATCCTGGGCCCATGGCCCTGGAGTCGGGGAATCAGGCGTCACTTGGGGAATCAGGCGTCACTTACTGTTCGTAGCGGTGTAGTGTGGCCTGCAGCAGACTCAGCGAGTATACCAGCCCAGCAGCAAAGCTGAGCTGCTCCCCTGCAGCTCCTCGCAGCCCAGGCCGCTCTGAACAGTTCTCGCTTAGTTCAAACTTCTCCTGGGCCTGCTTCCGGATCAGCTCTGCCTGTGGGAAGAAGCACCAGGGACCTGGGACTCAGAGCAGAGGATGGAGAACACAGACTCTTACAGGACACAGAGCTTAACAACTCTGTGGGGAGCATGAACACACACAGGAGAGAAAGCAGAAATAGCTCTTAGACGGGTGGGGAATCTCGCATGGGAAAAGAGTAATGATGTGACTACTGGAGGTTGTGAGAATTCAGGATGTGCAAATGAAAGGGTGGTGGGACCAGTGGGACCAAGCTCTTTCCTGACTTCAAGCTGCCATTCCTGCTGTCTCTCCACCTAGAATGCTATCCTGCTGATCATCCCCCACCTAACTCCTAGTCACCTTCTGACTGCTCAAATATTATTCCTTTAGTCACACCTTGCCCCCATCTAAATCAGATCCCCTTTTGCTCTCTCAAAGAACCTACCTGTCCTTCTTAACACAGAATTTGTAACACATATTCCTCTGTGACTCTGCTAACTCTGTGTTCCTCCACTGCATCATAAACTCTTTGTGGGCAGAGATTTCTGTTGAACATGTGATTGATTGGCCGTACCTTGCAAATGAGACGAGGCATGAGCAGCAGCACCAGGACACAATCATGGTCCCCACCTGGCCGAAGGAAGCTATCAGGCATGAAAGCTGTCAGCAGGGACATGTGCCGGTTGGCTTGAGCCACCTCCATCTGCCTCAATTCCATCTCAATTGCCTATGAGATACATGGGGAGGAGGGCTCTCAGCCAGAGTACAGAGAGTTCCAGAACCACCATGCCTTGCTCCACCAGGTCCCTTGCTTCTAGACCAAGCCCAGGCCAGGAGTCTTCCAACCACCACATAAAGCACCCCCTCCCCCAGAAGCTGAAGCCCAGAACCCCGTACCAGGTCAGTCCATAGCCATACCCAGGATGGTTCCTAACACCCCATCCCCCAGCCCACCCACTTTCCTGACCTTGGCATGAGCCTTAGTCTCAGCAAACTTGATTTTGAAGTCAAAAGTCTCTGGAGGAGGCTGCTGCTGCCTCTCCACTGACGCTTCCTGCTGGTTTGTCAGTTCCCGATTCACGTCCTGAGAGCAGAGACAGTTAGGCACAGCTGGGTCATGAGGGAGTCCTGGCATGATTAGGGACGGAGATCAGGGGATGGGCAGGCACCTGTAGATGGGCAGTCAGCTGGCGGTACTTCTTGATGGTTTGCTGGTAGTCTGCAACTGTCTCCTGGGCTGCCTCCACACGCTTCTGGGCCTCGCGCACTCGAGCTCCAGCCATGTCCAGCTGCTCCCGCAGCTCCAGTTCTGTCTCACGTGCATTCTCTTGCAGCTCATCGTTCATCTCATTCATCGCTTCCTGGGACACCACAAGGTAGTTGAAGCAAAGGGTCAGGGTAGCAAGGCCAGGATGGATCCTCTCACCATACACCCTGCTCGAAGGTCAGGGATCACATGTCACTCTCTCTCTCAGTCCCTTCTGAAAACCCTCTGTTAGGGTCAGAAGTCAAGGGTCTGCTCTTCCCTTACCAAGTCCCCCACGGTCTCCCTCAACTCTCGCACTTTCTCCTCCAGATTCAGGTTCCGGTCTGTCAGCATCTCCACCATCTCCTCAGCACCCAGAGCAGCATCCACCTGCGTTCCAGGGAAGGAAAGAAGAAAAGGGCTGCTGACAGGTGCCTAGAAAGAGGAGGCATCATTAGGAGAATCAGGTTGCGGGATTCTGGGTGAGGGGCTGGGCTCCCCAGACCTGCTCCTTAAGCTCATCAATGGTGCTCTCAGCCTGGCTCAGCTCCTCCTGCAGGCGCTCCCGCTGTTGCCTCACAACTTCTAGCTCTTGGTTCTTCTTTTCCATGAGCTTCTGGAGCTTCACATGCTCCTGCTTCTCCGAGGAAGAAAGGTCCCGCATCCTTTGGGGAAGTGGGAAGAGAGAAGGAGAATATGTGTCAGAGTCACTGGGCAATGGGTGCTCTAACACATCAGGAGATAGGAGAATGAGTGCCAGAGCCAAGCAGCGAAGACAGCCCTACCTCACCAGCGCATCCTTCAGGCGGGCATTCTGCTCCTCGAGCTGCTTGAGCTGATAACTGGATGCAGCTCCATCTGAGCCTGGAGAAGACCATTAACACTTTCAGGCCTGGTTCTCACCCGCCATTTGGCCCCCAGCAGCTCCTGGCCCCTTACCTTTCTCTTCAATCTCGGCCTTGAGGATCTCCAAGTCAGTGGTGAGCTCATCCACACGCTCCTTCAGCGCCTCCACCTCCTGCTGCAGAGACTCGGCCCGCTCTTCAGCCATCTCCTTGTCCAGAGTGGCCATCTCAATGGCATCAGCAGTGTCAGCCATCTCTTCCATGTAGCGTTCCTTTGCCTCCAGGGCCTCCTTGGCTTCCTGAGGAAGGGGTCGAGGTAGGAGGGGTATGAGCACAGAGATGTGCCATGCCACCCTTTCTCACAGGGAGTTCCAGGCTCCAGCTTCACTCTAGTTTCTGGCACACTTCCTTGGGCCTCTCAGCCTCCCCAGCCACCCCCTTCATCCTGAGTCCCACCTTCCGCGCCTCCTTGAGGCGCCGCTGCAGGTCTGCCTGCTGCTCCTGCATTTTGCTCTTCCATTCCTGCACCTGCTCCAGCTGGATCTTGTGTTTCTCCAGCTCTTTCAGCTTTGCCTTGTCTTCTGCCCGTTTCAGACGCAGAGTCTCCAGTTTCTCCTCTAGGTCCCGCACCTGGGCCCTCAGTCCCTCCTCCTCCTGCAAAGGAGAGGCCCTGCAGTCAATGCACAGCCCACTCCTTCCTCCCACCAAGACAAGAATGTGTGCAAACTTCACCCCAGCCCCAGGGTCAAAAGCAAGTGGTGTGCAAACATCTTGAGAGGAAACCATGGCACAGTGTGTACGGGAAAAGTACGGGAGAGGGGCAGGAAAGGAAAGGGTAGCTCAGTCAGTAGCAAGATATCCATATACTACGTCCCCACCCTTTATGATCCAAGTTCTGGGTCTTCGTCAACCCTGGGAAATTTTCAAGACCCAGCCAGGGGTCACAGGCCTCATGGTGTCTTGATTCTCCTTCACTCCAACCCCAGTCCTTACCTTGGAGGGAGAAGGAAGTGGGGGGGCTGCTCCAGGAGAGGTTAGAACCGGCGTGGGGATGATGGGTGCTGCCAGCGGAGTCTGAGCTGGGGTGCTGGGCTCACTGCTGCTCAGCTCACCTGCTGATGCTGAGCCAGAGGGGCCCAGAGAGCTACTGGCCCCAGACACCCCGGTACTGGCTGGGCGGGTGGGCTATTCAGAGAGGGGAGGGGCAGACCAGAAAGAGAACAAAAGATGGGGGTGGCAAAGGGGAGAGAGACAGAATACGAAAATATGGCAAGGGAAGGACACAGAGAAGGGAAAAAGCAGAGAATATGAAAGCACAGTGAGAATGGAGAAATAGAATGAAAGGGAGAGAGAAAATGACACAGAGAGTCAGAGAAAGAAAGTGACAAAGGACAGGGGGAGGAGGGAGGGAGGCAGAGAAGCAAGGGAGGAAAGGATGGGGGAAGACATAAGATTACAAGGCTCCTCCCTTGGCACTGACCCCACATTCCTCCCAGTTGTGGCACTGCCCTTTAGAACAGAATCCCTTACTTCCCAGAACCCCCCCATGACCCACTTATGATCATTCTAGCAATATCTTAATACTCCCAGTCCTATCCTTCCTCCAGGTCTGTGCCCTCCTCCCCCAGGGGAAAAAAGTACCACAATATCACTCCTGGAGAAAAAGAACAGATTAGACTTTGTTCTCCAATACTGATGTTCCCAGAGAAGGCTGGGCTAAAAGTGGGGGTGCCAGGTTCTCTACCCCTGCTAGGTCCTCCCTCCTCTTTGGGAGTCAAACTGAAATCTCCCTCCCCTTGGTCTATTTCAGGGGACCCTGTAGGTAAAAGGGCCAAGGTGAAAGTTGTACCCCTTGACTCCCCCTTGAAACAACCCTTCTATCATCTTCCTCCCGCAAGACAAAGGAGCTCTAATCAGGAAACAGTAACCAGGCCCCTGTGGGACATGGGGAAGAGCTACCCTGAAGCCCCAACCCTGGTGCCTGAGGCCCTCCCTCGCAGTGCTGAGCCTGGAAGCTCTCCCAGTGGGCTGACGCTCAGAGACCATGTACTATCCACAGACACCCCCACCCAAAGCCTTTCACAGATACACTTACCTCCTTTTCCACTGACATTTTATACTACCATGATCTTCTCCTCTCTCCCAATCCCTCCCCTCAAAACTGGTCAAAATTGCCTTGTTCAAGAAAGCCTGCTTTGATTAACTACAACCCCACTCATTTTCTTTTGCATTCAAGCTACTGGCTTAGACAACCTCCTAAAAGTCAAAACTCATTTTCCCAGGAAAGGCCTGCCATTACCCCAACCCCGCTTCTCCCTCAAAGAGAACCTAGGATGCACCGTGACCAACTTTCACTTGATCATACACATGCCCATGTACATGCAAATGCCTGAAATGTGTGTGTACACTCAGCAGTGGCTTGCACAGAGGCCTGTTTTTTCTCACCTTGGGCCGCCGAGTTGTGGTCTGGACAGGCAACAGGAGCCAGAGGAGAAGTAGTCAGGAAAGAAAGGATAATGGCAGAAAGACAGACAGCAAAAGGGACAGCAATGAGAGCAGAAGAAGTCACAAGGATGGGGCTACAGTCAGCCGCCCACCCGCTCCCGCATCCCATCCCCTTCTCCCTCCACTGAATCACTGCATTCCTACTCCGGGATCCCAGAACTCCAGTTGTCCTTAGTTCCTGCCCCCACTTTTGCCCAATCCTGGCAGGCCTCACCCCTTCAGACACCCTGGAAATCCCAGAAGTCTGTCTCTTAGGCTGAGCCACAGGAGACCAGAGGCAGCAGCTGGTGAGAGGGTCTCCAGAGACCAGTCCTTCTGTGAACAACCTCTCCCACTCCAGCCCAGAGCCAGAGGCCCCGCCCAGCCACCACTCCCAAGGACTTTCCCAGGTCAGCCTCTTCCTTCAAGTGCTAGACTCCATAGAGGACTCCCTAGAAACCCTATGTGACAAGAGTCATATAAGCACAGAAGTGGGAGATGAGGTCCCTAAGACAGAAAAAAGCTGCTGTCCTCCCTACCGCCAACCCCCTTCTCCATGACCAAATCCTGCAGCAGTCCCCATCCCTAGAGCAGAGGGCTCAGGTGTCAGAACCATGAATATTGCATTAGCAGAAGCCCAGAGCTCAGCAAAGTAACCCCACCCAGCTGTACAAAAGGAGGTGGGGGTGGGCAGCAGCACAGAGAAACTATTGCCTTAAACCAAATCCAGAAACCCTTCGGGTTACTGCAAAGCGGTAAATGGACAACTAACGCCAACTCCCAAATAGTGTTCTTGCTACCCAGTGCCTCATTGCTCTGGCAAAGACAAGATTTGGCTTGGGCCCTATTTTCAGGATACACTAAGCCCAAGGAGACTAATCTCCTAGGCTAAGCTTCCATAGCTGTTGGTCGAAAACTATTCTAGGGTCTTCATCCCACCCTGTTAAAGTGCCCTGATACAAACCCTGGGGGAGGGGAGATGCTGGGAGAACAACCAAGAGGCATTCTAGCAAAGGCTGAGTGCCTGCTAGAGGCACTGGGACACCTGAGCCAGCCTCCCCAGGTTCTACCACAGGAAACTCTCCCAGAGCCAGTTTGCAGTGGAGGCTGCCTGAAGCCCAAGCCTTTGAGGCCACTGAGTACAAGGCCTGCAACACAGACTCAGAGCCAAAAGCAGGCAGGGCAGGGAGAAAATGCTCAGGGCGTGGGGCATGGCAGTGACACACACCTCTCCCTGCCCCCCACCTCCATCATCCCCCTCCTCCCCCAACCAGGTAGACAGATGAAGTCGATCAGCCCCCACCCCCACCGCCTGCTGCCACCATTGCCCTGGCAACCCGGCAGCAGGACCAGAGCAAGCAAGAGTACCTTTCGGGCTGTCGGTGCCTGTCTCATCATTGCAGAAAACCAAAGAAAGCAAGAAGAGGAAAGAGAAGGAGGGACAGAGGAGGGATAGACAAACACACAGAGGAAGGACAGACGAAGGGAGGGAGGGAAAGAGACCGAACAGAGGGAAAGGCGGCGGAGACAGGAGATTAGTGCATCAAATCCCAACAATGCAGCCTCAGCTTCCCGGTGCAGCAGCTTCCCAGCCTGCAAACGGCTGCCGCTCTGACACAGAGGCCCCTGCAGATGCGCAGCGGGACCACCAGGCTCCGGCAGGCACCGGGGCGGAGCGGCGCCTGGCCCAGTTCGCCAGCTTAGGCTGATGGCAGCCTCAGTGGCCGCTGCACCAGCTCCACCTGACGTCATGCACCCACCCTCCTCTGCTTCGTGGGGGTGGAGCCACTGCTCCTCAGTCACCTAGCAACCACCCAGGGCTCTGCTGGCTCCTCCTCCTCTTCTGACTGGACAAAGTCACGCGCAGAGCCCGCCTTGATGCTTCCTCCAAAGCACAGGCTCCTCTCTCTTCTCCCTTGCCCACCCCCAAGAGCATGCTCCAAAAACTAGGCTAGGAGCCATCCCAGACATGACACTGTATGGAGCCAGGGCATCCTGGATGGGGACACAGGGCCTCCCTGCTGCATTAGTCTAATACTCACACTCTGTAGCCCCACAACCCCATCAACTCCGCTTGTCTTTTATACACCCTGGCAACATCCTTATGGTTTCTTATCTGGCACACACATCTAGAGCACCCCTTCAGCAACAGGCTTCAGCTCTGAGGAGCATATATAGTGATTAAGAAACCCTGGCAAACATTCCATCTGGGTAGTAGCAGCTCTAATGACAGTGGGTGGGCTTCTCTCCCAACCATCACCTGACAGTGAAAAGGTTAAAGCCTGTCTCTAAAGGGATTCCAGAAAGAACTGAGCACTTAACTGAGACATCTGGGTTCTCTTCTGCCCTCCCCTTTCAAAGCATGCTCTTTTGCTCTGGAACTGGCTTCCTGTTCCACATGGGTGAGAACAGGAGACCTATGCTAAGTGATCTGCTTTGTGAGAACCATTGGTGAGGAAGACTAGGGGCAGGGGGCACTCAACTACTTGACTGACACTTTCCACCGTGAGTACAGAAAGCCTAGGCTGGGCTTTCACACATTTCATCAGGTAGCTGCTAAAGCCCCAGGATTTGGGCATTACTTAGGCCCCAGCCCAGGGTCAGGTCAGGCTATGGCCAGAACCTCTCCATCGATATCAGACTACAGTTTCATGCTCTTCTCTTTTCAGGGGCGCGAGGTGAGATGGGAGCCCCAACCAGGAGACAATAATCAAGGGACAAAGCCAAGTCTTTATGACCCCAGAATGGGCCCAGCTTTACACCATTGTTTTCCTTACATCCCCATCCCCACCCAGAGCCAGGCCCCAAAGAGAGTATTAGCATGTCCTCTCTACCATGGCATGACTCCAAAGTGAGGACCCATAATCAATCAGGAGTCTAAAAGATGTTTTCCTCTCCCCTCCAACTGCCCCAATCCAACAGCTCTCCATGCAATGTCACAAAGGCCTGAGACAGGCCGGCAACAAGGAAATCACAGTATTGTACATACAGCACAGTAGGTACAGGTCAGACAGGCACATGCAGGTCAGAGACAGCTTGGGCAGAGGTCCACAGCAGGGGCAGGTGTGAGGAAGTGGCCATGGCAGCAATATAAGAGTTTAAAAGAGTCTGTGGTGGGGAGGGGAGGTGGCACAGTCGAGCCCTACTCCAATGACAGTTGATGGAAGGCTGCAAGGGGTAGGAGGTAGGCCTCAGGCACACCACCAGAGGAAGGAGAAAGCAGGGAAAGGCTGATAGGGCACAGTGGGGGTGGGTGTTTATGGCAGCACCCACCCAGAGGCAGGCACAAAAAGACTCTCAGGCTTTCTAACTCAGGACTGTTCTTCCTGTGCTCTGTTCCCTGACCTCCTATTTCCTTGCACAACCATCTCACTTGGTACTTTCCCCAGTCCCACTCCCCAGTCTACCCTCCCATGGCTCCCCAAGCTCGGGCTAAGTGAGAACCCACAGTAACCCAGTAAATGTTCTATTTCATGCTGCTGCTGTTTATAGTCAAATGCTTATAGTCTTTGACTGGGGAGTCTATGACCTGGAGTCTTGGGGCAGGGAGAAATTGTCACTAATGAGTGCTACCTGGGCCTGGACACTGAGCCCGATGTCCTTGCACACCTCAAAGGAACTCTGAAAGCCAAGGCTGCCATTTCCTCTGGTCATCCCAGCCCCAAGGTCACACACACACACACATGCAGCAGCCCAAGGACATGCAGGACAGCTGGGGAGGGGCTCACGGCCCCCACCCACCCAGGCACAAATAGTAAACACACCACCTTCTTAGGCTTCAGTCCCCGCTGCATGAGGAGTAGGAAAGCGCAGAGTTAGAGAACAGACATTACATTGTATTAGCTGGCCAGACATCTTGAGCGTAGGTGTTAAGACCAACTTAGGCATACACAGGTAGAGGGGGAGTCAGGTCACTGTCAAGCCCTGGACAAGAGAGATGAGGGTTTCCTCAAGGTTCAGCTTCCAGGATGTCCACACCCTGTCCCGGAGAAGCTACAGTCTGGAGCCCCACCTCACACACCCTGCACAGAGTGACAGAGGGGAGCTAGGAAGGGCTCTCTGTATACAGCCTAAAACAGGAAACAGAGGGCCCAGCTCCTTGCCATTCACTTGTTAATAGGAGAGCTCCTTCTTTCTCTACCTTCTACCATACCCCTACCCTCAGACCCTTTAAACATCAGCATCTTTGGATACCAAAAGGTAGAAAGTTGGCTACACTACTGGGGTCAGACCTGTCATTCCTATCATGCCCAACTCAATACCATTTTACCCCGAAATTCTGGAGCCTAAGAGTTTTTCCCTACTACCACCTTTACTATAACTATAATACAGCAACTCATACCCAGTAAGCTTCCTTCTCAGGAGGCTGGAGACACTAGAAGGCTAACTCAGCTTAGAGTCACCTACTGCTTCTACCTGCCTGGGTATCCCTCCTTTTGTTCTCCTTCCCCTCCCTCTATTACTCCCCACTCCCACCCCCAAACCACTCACCAGTTTGCTAGTCTTCGCAGCTGTGTCAGTTCCCTCTGTGAAAGCAAACAGAAACAAAGTGTATGCTCGTACAGAGGGGTAGGGCCAGAGAACATCATGGTGGGGTAAGGCGAGATATAACAAGGGAATATGGCAGCAATGGAAAAATGGAAAAAAATCTCAGGGTCCACTTTGGCTCCATGTTATGGAGAGAAGTCCTGGGGACTCCTGGACATGCGGAGGCAACTTAAGTGGGTGGTTGTTACCTCTTTTGAGGACTTTTGAGGCAGAAGAATCAGGTGTCTCTGGGGAAGTAGTATCTGCTCCATCTTCAAATACCTGGATCTGAGGCCACAGAATAGATTCAATACAGCCAGATCAAGAATGGCTGTAACACGGGCCACTCCCTGGTCTCCAAGCAAGCCAGGAGTACAGGGCAGCTTCCCTAAGGATGGATCTCCAATCTTCCCTCCCCAGCTACTTCTCACTCTCCCAGAGGCTTATGCCCATGCCCAGGAAAAGGAAGTACCAACACATCAGCTGCACATGCAACAGATACATGCACATATACTCACATATAGACACAGAAGCAGGGTGTGAGTACCTGGGATTGGCGCACAAAGATGCCATGCCCTTCATCACAAGTGAAGTATTTCCTGCCTTGGACAGTTCCATCATTCTTGCCCTTTGCTTCATCCAGGATCACGCCTACCCATTTGCCGGTGGCAAAGAGTGTGGCTCCCACGTAGGCCACAGTGCCTCGGTGGCCTTTTCCAATCACCTCCACGCGGGAGCCCACTCTCAGAGGCCGGGCGCTTGCCTCTGTACTCATCCTGCTGCCGCTGGGCGTCTGAAAGAAAGACGCATACAAACACGCACAGTTAGAGGCCTCAGGTCAAGGGTGGCAACCTAATGCATAAGAACTGCCCCAGCCAGGATTCTGGACTAAATACCAGAAGTCATTTCCCTGAATCTTATTCTCAGGGTGGGAGGTGGAGCCCCAAATTCCTCTTTGAAAAATGTCAGTGATGTTATCTTCTAAGACTTCTCCAAATTCCTCTGGAATCTGCTAGAATTTTTAAGAACTTATATTTAAATTTTATAACAAATCAGAATTCATTGATCAATCTGTGAATGTCACCGCATGGTTGCTTTCTCAGGAGCACTGCCTCCTTAATTCTCCTCTCAGGAGATAAATTAAGTTCAAGCAAATAACTCAGTTTAGACCAGGCTTCCCACAACCCAGTGCCCTGACTCAGAAGCCTGAGCTAGGAAGACAGGTAGATTCAGTGGGTGACCCTACAGAATCCTGTTTCCCTTCCTACTGTCACCTGTAGTCCCTGTGGTTCAAATGGCTCTCTTAGGCCTCACCTTTTCACAGGCTCACAATTGTGTCTCCTTCCAGACCTTCAAGTTAACACCATGCTTTCCTGATCTGACTCCTCCCACCCCATCCACATACCTACCATGACACTCCTGGATGCCTCACTGTAGCCCATTCAAACATTCAACTCCTTTCTTTCTAGCTGGAGTCCTGTTCTGTCAACTCTCTACCCTCAAGCTCAGGAGATCTTTCCCCTATGCTATGCTGCTATAAAGAGAAAAACACAGGCCCAAGTAAATCAGGTACCTAAGATCTGTCCCTCACTCTGTCTCCCAGACACTGCCTGGCAGTCCAAATGTATGGCTTATCACTCCATAGATGGGCAAGGCAAAGGAACAGACTAAGACATTGTCCTTGGGCAGCTCTCAGCTTCTGACACACCCGTGATGACAGAACACAACACGAAATCAGGTCCCAAACAGGCCCACGGTTTAGAAGAAAATCACACCTAAGCCATTTTTAGCAATAACAACTCCATAAACCAGGGGCCTTGCAGGAAACAGATGAATGAGACATAAAGATATGACACCATGTCCTAAAGATTCCACAGGGCTCCCTTCTGATACCCCCCATTTAGCTTTAGAAGGGAGACCTGCCAGAGCCAGGACACCTCCCAGCCTGTCACTCTCTAATTCCCCTCCCCAAAGAGCTCATCCAGGAAGGTGAGGATACAGTTTCCAGGGGCTCCAGGACCCCAAACCACACCTGAGACAGCAGAGTGGCTCTCATGGACCTGACAATAAAAGGAATTGCCAGTGACATCAAGGCAAGACCCAAAGTCAGAGACTCCCCCCATTTCCCAACCCCAATAAGCCTCTCAGAACCAGGTGGACACACGGTAGGTACAAATTCAGTCTCAGAAGAGAGAGAAAGCAAGTGACAAACAACAAAGCAGCTCTAAAGGAAGGCTTCACTGTAAGGCCTTTCTGACCCATCAACCCCATTCTGAGTCCTCAAGATAGTCTGGCAGCTGTCAGGAACCCCTGGCTTGAGGGCCAATTAGAGTCAGAGGTCAAGTCTTGCCAGTCCCCTTTTAGGACCCAACCCTGGGAACCTGTTTCCCTTTCCACTGTCACTTGTATTCCCTGTGGTACAAATGGCTCTCTTAGGCCTCACCTTTTCAGAGGCTCACAATTGTGCCTCCCTCCAGACCTTCGAGTTACGGTGTTAGGCTAGGTGTCCAGCCTAACACCATCAGGGCTTCGAGGGCTCCTTAGAAACACAGACTGTGAGTGCGCCCAGCTGAGTTCCAGCCTACCTCCCCAGCCCCCACAGCAATGATATCCACAGGCACCCAGGCCTTCTCCAGCAGCCCTCCCAGGGCCACCCCAGATTAGGGCCACTTACCCGGCTGTACACGTGCCTCTTGCTCTGGGCCATGTTGCTCACCCGGCCTCTACCCCCTCCCCCAGCTGGCCAAAGACAGAGAGAAAAGGTAGAAACCTAGGCAGGAGGGTCAGGGCGCTGGGCCCTCATGGACAGACACAGGAGTCCTCAGGCACGGCCCTCCCCAGTCCATGGGCCTCACTCGGTGGCCTGCAGGGCTAGGGGTGGGGGCAATGATGGGGTCTGAGGACCAAGTCCCCTTCTGCTGCCTGAGGATTCCTGAACCAGAGACACCGAATCCTGCTTGCCAGCTGATGAGTCTCACTCTGCGCTAGTGCTGCTCTAGACTTGTCAGGAATGGTGCTAGCCTCTGGGTCCTAGTGCCCCACTGCTTCACCTGGGCCAGGGACTAAGGGCTGGGCCCACACCACAGACCCTCAGCACTCACCTCTAGAGTACACTGTCCTAAGGCTGGAAGCACAGTCCTGATGATTCCTCCTACTCTGCATCCCCTCACCATCACTGTCCCTCTACCTCCAGGATATAAGGCCTCAGCAGGGCCACAAGCATCAAGTAACATTTCAAAATAATCAGCTGCCTAGGGCCTCCACACAGCCAAAATAAGGGCCTCTCAACCTCTTTCTGGTGCTCTTCTCTCTTGCTCCCCTCTCTAAACTCTGGACTCAGGGTCCAAATCCATGTGATTAGGGCCTGGATTTCAATCTCACACTGGGCCAGAGGAGCCAGGCCCTGCCCAATAAACAGCAGGGCAGTAATGGAGACAACTTCATACACATAACAAAGCAAGCCAGGTACCCTATTCCCCCTATACTGGCAAAAGTTACTACAGTCACTCTTCCTCCCTTCTGGTTGCTATAAGGGGCCAGGTTCTGAAACCCAAGAGTATCAGATTCAGCTGGATTACTAAAGGCAGTGGACAACAGCAGAGAGCTCCACGTTTTCCTTATAGCACAAGACCCAGTCCCCCGCAGTCACCTGCCCCTTGTACTCTTGGTTTTGCCTCTTGGCATCACAGATCCAATGAGATGTTTTATTTTCTATATTTCTGTGTTTCACAAAAACTCTTTAATAACCATGTATTGCCTTATAATTAAATCTTTTTTATCTAATGAGATTATGCATTATAGTGAGAGGTCTCCAAGGAGCTATACAGCAATAGCAATTCATTTACTTACCCATCTATCATGTGCTATGAACCAACAGGCCAGGGTCCCTGCCCCTTAAGTAGCCAACAAGGTTGGACTGGGGTCTGACCTATGGCTCTACAGGGTCCAGTATAGACCTAGATCTCCCGGGCCTACGGACATCTGTCCTTTCTGCACAGGGCTTCCCTCAGTGACAGAACAGGGACTTTCCCAGCTCTGCCCTCTTTCTAAGGCACACCAGGTAGCCCAACAGTAGAATGACATCCAAAAGCCAGAAACATGGCCCCGACTATGGCCTCTCCATATCTTCAATCCTGGCTGGACTCCCTAGGAAACCATTTCTGCCCTCCCCTGCAAAATCTCCATGTTGTCTCCTCCCTTCCCTATTCACCGGCGTACAGGTGGGCAGAGCCATGCAGGTCTTTGCAACCTGGACCTCACATGTTCAAAGCACTGTTAAAGGTCTACAGGGTACCTTTAAAAACATCATTTTATAGTACCATGGCTGCGTACTGGTTCTAGACTCACGCTGCTTTCCTGGCTTTCCTACTTGGTAGCTACATAAACTTGGTCTAGTTACTTAATATCTCTATTCCTCAGTTTCCTCATCTGCCAATTGGGAAATAACAAAGAACATATCTCAGAGAGGTGTTGTGAGGATTAACTTGGATAATCCATGTAAAACATTTAGAAAAGTGCTTGGTATTTAGTAAGTGCTCAATAAAAATTGGCTAAGAACAATGTCAGTATCATACACGTTCAATACAATAAACTGATAGAGAGGTAGGCCAGGGATAATGCTGACAAGGAAACAAAGGCTTAGAGAACTGAGCAACTTTCCTGAAGTTACACAGATTATAAGGAGCAGAGCCAAAACGAGAACCAACCTGACCCAGATCCCTCTGTGCTTTCTACTACTCCTCACCATTACCACACACATCTCTGGCCTTCTAAGGCTATGTTCTTCCTCTAGACCACACTGCCTTCAAAAATTCAGAAGAGCTCAAATCTAAGAATAGCCTCATAACTCACTTGCCACATAGGTATAAAGAGTCACCTAACTTCTTGGAAGCTGTTTATTCTCCTATAAAATGGGAATATTATCTGCCATATCTACATTAGTATTATGAGGCTCAAATAAGATAAAGCACATAATAGTACTTTATAAAAACTACAGAAGTTACAGAAATGTGAAGAATTATTATCTGACATGACACTAGATGGTACTAATATATAAATCTTAAAATGTCTAGACAATAAATATTATAAGGAATTGCAGACAGGAGAAGGTGAACTAAAAAGAAAAGGGATACCTGATTATGCCATAAGTTATGGGAAGTTTTATATGTGGAGAGGAAAGGCCACAAAGCACTATAAGTTGTGAGCACAGTATGAATAGAGTCAGAAATAATTTTGCTTGACTAGGGAATATTAAAGAAGATTAACTTAGCTGAAGTGAAGAATTCTGGATTTCTTCTATCAAACTATAAGCCTTTTGAAGCAGAGCCCACATTTCTACCTTGTTTTTACTGGCACCCCAGCATCCTCTGATACCTTAATCTCTTCTTGTCTCACCTCACCAAATCTTGATCCTGGGCTAACACAACTGTCTGCTTTCCCTGACTCCACCCCTAGAGGAGCTGGTCTGAAACCCAAGCAGAGGTAAACAGCAGGGCAAAACCGAATACCTCTGGAAGTACTCATAAGGAAGAGGTAAGTGTGAATGTAAGTTCTCCAGGAGTCAGGAAGGGAAAGGGTCTGCTTACTGAGTGGGGAATGGAGGCTAGGGGCCTGGAAGCTTGGAAAGCTGGATTCCAGATATCCACAGGAACCCCAGAAGACAACACAGAGCCTTTGTTCCTAGGTCTTACTCCTGTATCTGTCTTACAGATCTCATATAGATAGGGCTTTGACCCCAAATGGACTTCATTCACCTCTCCAGCTCCTCATTATCCCCAGAATGTCTGCAACCCACTCCCACTCTGAATGCAGCTCTACCCCACCCCCAAACTCTCCCCCTCCCCCAGAAATATCCAGTGACTTCCGGGCCCACCTCCATGAGCCCAGACCTCCACGAGTCAGGAAGGAAACCTACACAATACACCTCACTTATCTTCAGTAAAAGAACTTCTGCAGGAAGGCAAAGATACTCAGCCCTGTCCTCAAGGGCTGAAATCCTCTCAGTGGCAGCAGGAGTCCCCCTTAGCGTGTTTGAAGTTCCTGCTGGTTCCTCCCCCAACCAACCAGCAAGTTCCTGGCACTAGGACCCTGCAGACAGGGAACGCTGAGCCTGCGCTCTAAAGAGAGAGATGCACCATTTCACAACTTCAGCAAAAGCCAAAGCAGCCAACAAAGCCACAGCCCCATCGGCTGTAATGGGTTCTGCCTTTTGGGCAGCTCACCGGCCACTTCCCAAAAGCAGAACATTCCATCCTTTCTCTTTTTAAACCCACATCATCATCTGATCATAATGGAAATCAATCTCAAGCCACCACGCAAAGGCGTATCCATGGCAACCTCAAAAGGAAGGACACAGAGATGATGCTCCAGTGCCTGCAGCAGGAAAAGGTAAGTTCGTTTCTCTTCCATCCATCTGTGCCATCCCACCATTCTCCCCTTTCACTCAAGTCAGGTGTATACTGTACCTGCAAATTCTATCTACCACACTGACTGGGAAAACACAAAAGGTGAGTTAATAATCATTATGTTATTATATAAGGTTACAGGTCTGCCTTGTCCCATAACTGAATGGTAGAAAAAAATTCTTTTTCTAGGAGATGGGAATGGGGACAAGATCTCTTCTTATTCACCATCTCAGGTGACAGTCTCATTCTGCAATACCTGACAAATTACTATCAGTCACTTGTCTTCCTAGTCACGATACTGGAAAATCACTCAAGGATTTCAGAGTTTCCCTATGTAGTTGCATAAAGCTGGCAGCAACACTGACCCCACTGCCCTGCCCCCCATACCACCACCATGCCCACAGACTGGCATAGTAAGACTCCCTCCTTAGCAGCCCTACACTCTAGCCTCTCAAAGTCCAGAAGTTGGGAGTTGAGATTAAAATTTCTGCCTTCCATGATGCCTCAGGAGAAGGAATCCATTTCTGCAGAGGTAAGAGATTCATCAAACACAAGTACTACTAAGCCTAAGAAATCCTCCATTGCCTCAATTTCCTCTTCTGTAAGACAGGGATAATAACAATGACTTTCTAACAGAATTGTTGTAAAAACCACATGAGAATGCCTGAAAAGCACTTACAACTGTGCCTGGTATGAAGCAGTCAATAAATGTCAGCCATTATTATCATGTTCCTCATCATCTTCATTCATCTTCCTGATGAAGGAGAGGCCCATAGTGTAGGATTTCAGTTCAGAGGGTACTCAATGCTTACAGCTTATTTCAATACTGCTCTCTTCTCTTTCCTCTGAACAGTTGTTTTAGTTTCCTGTATCACTTTCAAGTCTCTATTCCTGTCTGAGCCCCATCCCTCAGCAGATAACCTTGCTGAGAAAGAAAATTGAGCCTATTAGGTAAGAATTCCTTTGCACATTTAGATATATCTACATGTATCCACCATTGCCTCTTTCTTCCTAATTTCCTTTCTGTCTTCCATTATTCCTCTATTTTGTTTTTTCTTTTTTGAGACAGTCTCGCTCTGTCACCTAGGCTAGAGTGCCATGGTCAGCCTAGCTCACAGCAACCTCAAACTTCTGGGCTCAAGCAATCCTCCTGCCTCAGCCTCCCAAGTAGCTGGGACAACAGGCATGTGCCACCATGCCTGGCTAACTTTTTTTTCTATTTTTAGTTGCTCGGCTAATTTCTTTCTATTTTTAGTAGAGACGGGGTCTCGCTCTTGCTGAGGCTGGTCTCAAACTCCTGACCTCAAGCGATCATCCCACCTCGGCCTCCCAGAGTGCTAGGATTATAGGTGTGGGCCACCACTCCTGGCCCCATCACTCCTCGTCAAGGGAAATATAATAGTATCCCTTGTTTTCAAGGCCAATCCTTCCACCATCCTCTGAGGAGCTGATGTAGCAATCATCTTTTCTCTTGTGCCTTCCTTCAGTTGCACCCTCCCTCTCTACTGACTCTTGCACATCATCAGAAAACCCATGCTCCACTTGACCAGCCTTTAAAAAAAAAAAAGAAGAAGAAGAAAACCCATGCTCAAGACTCCTCCATTCTAGGAAAAACTGTCTCTAGTGCCTACGACCTCCTCCACAAGCTGCCACCATCTCTAATCTTTCCTTCTCTGCTGAACTACTCAAAGTGAGTACACACTCCCTATCCTCATTTCCCATCTACTCCTCAATCCATTGCCATCTGGCTCCACTCCACTGAAGCTGCCCAAACTTAAAAAGTTAAAGAGCCCTGGTGATCACAATCTTCTAAATACCTAACATCAA
>RJWJ010028696.1:0-21216 GCA_004363605.1 Indri indri | reverse complement strand
ATTTACTGTTTGCTCTAGATAGCACACACCTGATGATAGGCCCGTGACCGCTCCCATCCCCCTTCTTAGGGCATCTACCAAAGAGGGGCTCACAATTGTAAACATGTAGCTCTTACAACTCAGAAATGTCTCTCTCAAGGGCCTGAGAGCCATTCCTTTAAAATGTATTATAGTCATCCGGAAGGGTAAGGCCCCAGTCGCCCCATCTCTGTGGGAGGATAGAACCCTAACTTAGACACCTGCCTGCTAGCAGACACAGCTGGCCTGTTCCCCTTCACACGGACCAGCTCTTTGTACTTCTTTCACTTCTCTGACTCTTCTGATCCCCTGCACTGCCCCCTCCCTCCTCCCTTTAAAATGCCCAAATCACCTCTGCCCAAATCGGAATGAGGCTCTGCTCTTTCCCCTACTTGTCAGTAGTTAACGACACCAGCCGAGACTGAGGCACAGAAGGCACTCCGCTTGAAATGTGACTGCCAAGCTATCATTTGCATAGGCATACCGAAGGAGGAAAAACGAGGAAAGAAGGACTGTAGATAGAAAAGCAGGCACTGCAAATGCATTCTTAATAGGGCGGGGCTCTTGTTTCCATTCCTGCTAGTGACGATTCCATTCTACTTCTATTGCCACTTTCTGGAAGGGGGCTTATTTGGAAATTCCATGGGAAGCAGTGGAAACTAGTAAGCTGATGTCACCTGAAACAACAAACCGCTATCCGTTCATCTTGTCAAAAAATCAACATCTGGCCTACTCACCTCTCCTGCCAAATAAGGTAAAAACAATACAGAATCAAATCAGGAAATTAATGAGTTACTACTTAATTTAAGCTCTTTCTGCAAGAACTGGACCAGCAAGCCACAATGTCCAAACCCTAAACATGGTCAGAAGCGTCAGTTGGTCTATAGCAATAACAAGTAACCTTGTGCTTCTGGGACTTGCAGCAAGTTTAAAATTTGAGAGAAAGGTGGCAACTCATCCAACAGCAGGACATATTAAAAGTTACAAGGTAAAATGTATTATGCAATGTGGTTACATCTCTCTGGCCAACTCCTAAGTAAACTGATATTGTCCCATCATCTTGTAGTTTAAAAAATATCAAAATATTCAAATGGATTTGTCACAGGGAAACATTTTAGTTTCTTACATTCCACTTGAAATGGAATGTAAGCGTAAGTATTAACTGGGATATGAAGTTCCCTGTCCTTCCAAGTATTCATTTGTATTCCAGCAAGGTGTTTTTAAGTATCAGAGCTTACAACTGAGTTGACATTTAAAAGTGCTTGAAGAAGAAGACCTTAGATTATTTATACTAATTCTTGCTGTCTCAAAATAATAACATGATTAAAATAGCTCCCTTCTCCCCACCTTTTCTGTCCTGTAAATCCTGGGAATTTAAAAACTATTTACAAGCTTACTCAGAGCAAGACCTGTGGGATGTCCAAGGTTCCTACAAACCTACCTCTCCATTGCAGTAGCAGTAGATGATAGACACAAAGAAACCCTGCAGAACAAACAAAAAAGAATGTTAGTCCACTGGCAGTTCATGAAGCTCACAGCACCAGAGTGTCCTGTGTCAAAATGCATACATTGAAAAACTGGGTTTTTTTTATGATTGCTTCAGAAAATTATACAAATTCTTATCTCCTAATGCTTCCAACTCCATAAGTTTACATTTAATTTGTTTGAGATCTTGCCTTGGTGTCAGCTGAACCTAACAAGTCACTGAATAAAACACTCTAAGAAACACAAAGAACAAATTTCTTTTATATTCATTTTATTTATGTCGACATTCAAGGATCACGTAACGTCCATCCCCTGCTTGGTCAAAAGACATATTTATAAGCTGTGAATGCTGAAAACTGCAGACATAGAGTCTTATGTGGTAAGAACAAAAAGAAACTTTTTTTAGTGACAAGAACAAGAAGCCAGCTGTGTGACTTATAGGGGAAAAAGGAAACAGCCAGTGGGAGCCCCTGAGGTAGAATGAGCTTGAGGAACAGGAAGTGTGGCAGGATAGCGTGGCTCTGACTTAGTGGGCTGCATGGAGCATGGCGTGAGACAGGCTGAGAGCTGGGCAGGCTGCACACCACGCAGGGCTGTGTATGACAGATGATGGCATTTGAATTTCATTCTGAGTGTGGTAGGAAGCCTTTAGATATTTCAGGCAGGTAAGTGACATGATCAAATTTATATTCTTAAGATTCTTCTGACTATTGTATATGGACTAGATTTAAGGCAGCAGGAGGTGGCAGCAAACGAGTAAGCAGGATGAAGAGTAATGCATGTGAGAGACGATGGTAATCACATTTCAAATGAGATAAAATGCGTTGCAGCAACTTCATCCCCTTTTTGTCTCCCTTACCCTTTCCCCTTTTTAGTCTTCTTCCTTGCCTTCGCCTTTTTTTTTTTTTTTGCCATTTCAGAATATTGTTTATTTTTAAATTTTTTTTTTTTCAAAATTTTTACGGGGGTACGAACGTTTGGATTACACCTATTGCATTTGCCCCACCCAAGTCACTTTCATTTATTTTCCATACACACGAGCAGAGGTCCCTGCCCCGTATGTGTTACATATTTCACAAGATGTTTCATTATCTCTCCGCCCAGGCTTGTCTGTGTGACACACAGCTCCAGAACTGCTCCAGCTGTGAGCAGAGGATTCGCCTGAACGCTGAAGGACAGAAAAGCACAGGCATCACAGAATATCACTTTCTCATGGCCCCCAGGAGACAGGCGCATCGAAGCCAGAGAGAGGGCAGAGAAACACGTTGCCAGGGAGAAAAAAGAAAGCGAATCACAAGGATCAAATGACTAGGCAGCACTCTTTACCTGAAAGGAGTTGAAGAAGAGCTCACAGTGCATGCGGACCTCCCACCCGAGCCCGGTGAAGGAGTGGGGCAGGCACACGAACACGATGTAATGCACCCCAAACACCAGGACCAGTACCAGCGTGGATTTGGCCAGTTTCCTGGAAAAGACAGCAAGCCTTTTTACCAATCAACTAGAGTGTCCTTCAGTAGCAATAGCTTGGGGAAAAATAGAGCTTCTCTATCTCTTTGGATCCCACCACTTCTACTACCTTCTCCCTCCCTCCTCTTCCCATCACTTTTATACTAAATCAGGAATTTATTCTCATTTCCCATAATTGTTATCCCCTAAATCTTTCTAACCTCATTTCCACTCTTCTTGCTTAAAGGATTTTTTTGCATAAAGTTGGGAGACACCTTTTTTTTCCCGTCCTGAGTCTTCTTTAACATCTACATTAGAGACTTAAAGAAGTATTACCTTTATCCAGGTTAACAGCCTTAACTTTTATAGGAGCATTTTGGCTTTCGTTCATTTTAAAATCAGTTACTCCCTTTTTTCTTCTTACATTTGGCTCTCCATTTGTCATTGATTATGCGTATTCTTGGAGACATTTCATATTTTCTTATGAGCCGCGTGTGGTCAATTCCTCTTGCCTTCTCTGAATATTTTGTCAAATATCTCAAAGTATTGATAATTCTCTTTTGTCTAGTTTTTTTTATTTTTGCAAACTAAGTAGTTTGATGTTTTCCTTAACCACTTCATTATACATGTTTTCTTGTGTATTTTGAGGAATCCCAGGCTTTCCAATATAATGGGTTTATTCTACATGGCCCTCAATGGTCCCCACTGCCCTTGTTAATCCTTTCCTTCTGAGTGTAGATAGGACCTGAGACTTCCCCCTGACCAATAGATTATGGCAAAGAAGAAGGCCTGCCACTGCTGTGGTTACATTGCTTAAGGCTGTAACTGTCCTCTTACTAGACTGGCTCCCTTGCTTGGTTCAATGAAGCAAGCTGCCATGTTGTGTGCTACTCTGTTTAGAGGCCCACGTGGCAAGGAAAGGTGACATCTGGACAACAGCTAGTAAGTAACTGAATCCTGCCAACAATCATGCAAGCTTAGAGATAGCTTCTTCCCCAGTCCAACCTTACGATAAGACTGCAGCCCCAATTGACATCTCAATTGCAGCCTTGTGAGAGACCCTGAAGCAGAGGACCCATGCCCAGATTCCTCCAGCCTCATTTATTTATTTATTTTTCTTCTTGGAAACAAGCTTTGTAGGTGAGCAGAGATCACACTGGACTAAGAGTACAAAGAACTTGATTAAGGTTCCAGACTCAACATTAACTACCTGTGGGATCATGATTTAGTGTTCTCATCTGTAAAATGAGGAAATGGGGCCCAGAAGTTTATAAGAACTCTAATATTCTAGGGATCATCTTTTACATACATACACTTTCCTATCATAACCCTCTTGTCAACCCCTACAGGAGCTGGAGTGTCCCACAAAATCATACTGGAATGCCTAATTTAAACGTCTGGAGTTGTACATTTGCTCCATGTCATTCTCCTTGGCCTGCCTTATCTCTCACTAGTGCCTTGACCATCTGCTCCTCTTGGCTCAGGGCCACCTACTATGCCTCACATAGTTTCCCTTCAAGCCTGTGAGCTTTCTCCTGTGCTGTTCCTATCCTCATACCTTGTACCTTAAGTTACCTACAGTCCATTCAATTTGAAAATTCTACCTTAACTCCATTACTCTCAAGACAGCATTCCTGATAAGCAGTGGGTTTCTCCGAGCTAACTAATCCTTTCAGCTTTTAGAGTTCCTTGGGATATGCTTGTTGTCCTCCAGAATTCTGACTGGCGAGTACCCGCCTTCTATCATTGCCTATAGGGGCAGATCATTTTGCGCACCTTCAAGGCATTGCGATTCAGTCTAATCAGATAAAGGGGACAGCATTAACTGCGTCGCAGAACCTTGAAAGTCTTTTCTAACATCACTCTGAAAAGAAAATCACATGTCCTCCTTTGAGATGAAAGGGTAAATCCCCCTGGATACTGTTCTCAAAATGAAACTAACTTTCACTGTTCCTGCTATGTATGGCTAGGAGTCAAAAACTAGGTAAAAACAAAAAATAAAGCAGTGCAACACATTGTGAAATGATAACAAATGTAAACGTTTAGGGACAGCTTGTTTCAATGCAGAGTAAGGAGAAGTTGCCTCAGGCAGCAAAAATTTAGTGAGTATCCTGCTAGCTCAGCCATCTGGGTTTTTTCCCTCTTTGTCTATGACTAAGCTCTTTACAACTCTGTAGAAATAAAGGTTAATTTACAGAAAACAGACAGTAATTATACTCATTTCCTCTTGCTGTATAAAAAATTGCCACAAATTTAATGGCTTAAAACAATACCATTTATTATCTCTCAGTTTCTGTAGGCCAGGAGTCCAGGCACATACTCTGGGTCCTCGGCTCACAGGCTCACAAGGGTGAAATTAATGTGTTACTTGGGGCTGCATTCTCATCTGGACCTCAGGGTTCACTTCTAAGCTCATTCTGATTGCTAGAAGACCTCAGTTCCTTGCAGTTGCAGGCTGTCTGCTGGCTGTTGGCCAGGGCTCACTCAGTTCCTACAGGCTGCTCTTAGGTTCTAGCCAGAGGCCCTCACAACCTCTCAGATTACTTCCTCAAAGCCAGCAGAAGAATGTCTCTCCAGGCTGCCAAGATGGAGTCTTATATAACATATCATAATCATGGGAGTGACTATCCTATCACATTTATTTGCCATATAATATAAACTAATCCATGGAGAGGTCTATCTCATCACAGGTCTTACCTGCACTCAAGGCAAGGTGTATGGGGTGTGGTGGGGATGATACAAGGCATGTACACCCAGGGGCCGGAATCTTCGGGGCCATCTTAGAAATATGCTAACCACAGCAATGCAAAGAATTCCTATCCAAAAAAAAAAAAAAAAGAATTCCTATCCATAGAAACATAAATTCTGTCCAGTGAAATGCCACTAATTGTAACCCTGTGGAAGTTGATAAGTTTTGCTAGTTTGCATCCATTTATAAATTCAATTCCTCCTTCATTATCTGAATATATGTTGAGTTCTATTTTGAATCAGTTGTAATATCATTTCCTTCACTAATGAGTTAAATAAAATATTTGAAGTATGTTCATTTATATTTGTATGAGTTATGATTATTTCTTCTTTTAAAATGTATCCTTCCATGGCAGCAAATGAGTTATAGTGGCATGTGCCAGGCAAATGTATACATGGGTCATCTGTCTGTCTAGTCACTTAGTAAGCTAGACTTTTCCACTCAGTTCAAATTACACAGCAATCCTAGGCACTGCTTTTTTTTCAGTGTCCATCTGGTCACCCATGCACATTGTTTGTACATCTTTACAGCCTGGCTATCTGAAAATGCACAGCTGTCTGATGAGATGAGTCAGGAAGGTGCCAACTGATAGTGGTCTTCTGGCTTGCTGGAAACGGTAACGGCTCAGTGTCCAAAGCCATAAGAGGAATACAAAGGAGTCAGATGGTCTGGGGACTCAGTGTCCTGTTTAGAGAATAGGTTCCCAATTCTTGCAGAATCTCTCCCAAGGTGATCTCTCCCCAGGTGAATAGCTCTGGGAAATCTCTGATTTTAAGAGTCAATTTAGCTTTAAAAAATACTATTATTCTTAAGCCTTTCTTGATCCCTCCTGACCTTGAATTAACTTTTCCCTCTTTTCTATACACATGGCTTTTGCATGGGCATCTCTACTGGTACTTTCCTCACTTTATTAAATCAGTCCCTAGATTTGTCTTTCTCTCCCACTTTTATCTCCCCACACTCCTCCCCACTAGATTGTGTGTTCGAGGAGAGCACTCAGCAAATGAGCTATCGGCTATTAAGCACCACGCTGCTGTTACATCCTGTGCCAGTCGCCTCATTTCATTCTATTAATAACAACCATGTGAGAGATCTATTATTATCCCAGAGAAGGAAAGTACTCACCCAAAGTTACACAGTAAAGTGGTGATTCAGCCCTATAATCTGTCCTTTTTACTATCACTGCATAATAAACATTGGTTGGATTTATTCTAAAAATAATAAATATTAATATGGGTTTTTTGTCTAATATTGACTAAACAGTCAAATTAGCCAAAACATTAAGGTATTTTTTTACAATGAATCTTGCACTTTTCGTATCTCTTATGTTTTTCCAGTCCTGGCAACTTTTCCTTACTTTGCAAAGGAATTAAGTTGTAATCTGAAAAAAAAAGTCTCTGTTTTTAAATCCAATAGATTATTTCATTTTCTTCACATCAATGTTGTTTTAAAATAACTGATTGTAAACTATAGTTATACACTATGCCACCATTGGGAGAAACTAGTTGAAGGATATACAGGATCTCTCTTTATTATTTTTATAACTGCATGTAAATCTATAATTATCTCAAAATAAAAAGTTATTTTAATAACTGTCTTAATTCATTTCAATTTTAAACCACCATATCAACTAAGGGATTTCATGTACTTCTCAGAAATCTTTGTGTGTGAGCACATGCTTGTCTGGAGAAACTATCTCAGCTCTGAAAGATGTTTTCATTTTTCCATAGTAGTATGTGTAGAAATATGCTTAATAACTGTTTTAGGTGCCACCATTTGGAAATATAATTTTATTGTTTTATCTTAGCAAGCAAATTTGAACATTTGTTAGGCAAAGTAATAACAGAATGAAATATAAGTTTAACGGTATAAAAATGAGTTGATGTGAATTTAAATAATCAATTAACCCTCATAGTAGGAATGTCACTGAGACAGGGATACAGATTAATTTTCTTAAGTCTATTTAAAAAGTGAGATGCTATTTAAATTTGATAGTCTAAGGCCTCAGAAACTAAATACTGAATTGAATTCCCAAATTGATTCCAAGTAGGTTCCCACATTTTTCTCTCACTACATTTTTATCTGTGGCTTACCTCTGGACATTATTAAGGATACTTAATATGTTTCTGCTATGAAAAAAAATGCATTTGGCTGAAAAATGCTTTCCATGATTTTTATTAGTCTTGACTGTTCTAATTAACCACTTCAAACTTTAAAAACTTCTGGGCACCAGATTATTTAAAAGTTATTCTGAATTCTGAGTAGTAGATGATTTCAATCCCTGATAAATTATTTTCTTCAATTGTTCTGAGAAATAATCCCCCATGAATTAACTCAAAATATTGTCTGTTCTATCCATTTTTTAAAATAAGCCACCCTTTGTTCTCTCCAAAACTTTTCATATCTCTTGGACAACATTTTCCTAAAAGTGTAAGTTCACATCATTCAGAACTATAGAAATAAGCAGCTTTTGTTAAGAACCAGAGAAATAAGTAGCTTCCAAACACCATTGCGCTTTTTCACTTTATGAAGATGAATGAAAGGTTATTTACATTTTCCATTGTTCTGTCATCCTTTGGCCTTTGTTTTTGCCCATGGGATGTGGTATGAGACAAGCAATAGCATAGGCCCTTCACTATAAACTCTTATGCACAATTTATATTATAGTATTACCCCTTGCTGCACATTGAAAATAACCGCAGCCAGCAGCTGCTGATTTGTTACTACTGTGCATCCTATTTAGACTCCAGGCCATTCCTTTAGTCTTTGCAGCTCAACAGTAAGTGCTACCTTTATGAAAGATGGAGAGGAATAAATCAACAAAGGACTTAGAGAAGATTTGTGAGAGAGAATCGAAATGCTAACTATGATTTCTTCCTTGCTGTGTCTGAGATAGCATTTCATAGCAATCTGAGGCACAAAGAAATAGTTGCCTGCTTTAGAATTATACAGCCAAATCCACATCCACTTGATCACTGGATGTATGCATCCAGTTGGATAGACAGTATTATTATCAGAACTTCCAAAACGATCATTACAAGAAATGGACATGCCCTTAAGATAGTTTCATGATGATCATAAATACTCAGTTTATTCTTTTCTTCAGGAAAGACTGAAGAATGGACTGACCTCTCTCAATCAGGTCATTTGAAAGTTCTCAAAAATTTATATCTGGTAGGAGCCAATTTGATGGAAAGATTGAAAACAATACAGCAAATTTCTTGGTTTTCTTCATTTTGAAAAAAATTCTTGATTTTTCAGTTATGGCATATTTTTAGAACGCAGATAAAATTGTCTGCCAAGATCATCAACAAGAGATTTTCTGGGAGTTCATATATGGTTTGTAGGAAACTCCCATCTGCTAAGAACAGATTTAAAAAATATTTAGAATTTAAGCAATTGGGTAGGTTTTGGGTTACTTATATTTTCCTAAAGCATATGTGCTTTTCTGATAAATCACACAATTGAACCAAACAAAAAATATACATTTATAAATTGATCTCTTAAAGATATTTCAGATCAATCAATGTCTATTCTTTAAATAGTAACCAAAATATTTCCTCTGATGGTTGTGTGTCCAGGAATTACCTGTATTGCTTTCTTGTGTCATTTCCAACTGCATTGGTCTCCCAAATTTTGGTAGCCAGAACTCTAACCGTATTCAGAAACAGAATAAAATTTAGCTGAAAGAGAAAGTAAGATTACAAGGAATTATTAACTTAGTCTTCAAGATATTTATAAAAATTTACATAAATTGAATGTTTTCTATTCAAAGACCAAAAATTACCCATTCCATAACTGTGAATGAGGGAATCTGAGATAAGCTATTGGAAGGCTAGTGATTCTTAATTTGCTCTCATGAAAACACCAAGATAAAAAGTTTCAACAGCACTTGGAAATATCAGAGGATGATCTGTCAGGATCCACAGGTACTTTCTAACCCAAAGTTCAGATAAAGCCCTGTGGCAAACTAGCAGGACAAGGATAATAGCTATTGTACAAATGTAATGGATTGCCCTTTTTGAAATGAATTCCCAGCTCTGTCTCTATTTTAGAGAGAGGAATAAAAGAGTTGTTTGGGGGACACTATCTCTCCTACAATGTATGAAAAGCACTGGGTAAAGTATATAAGTTTTTTTAAAAGGCAAGTAAGATGCTGTATAAGAAAAGCTCCCCAATGTAGGCAATTAAATTGATTTTGAAATGTTATAGGTGTGGGTACCACTAGAGACAATCAAGCTCTGGCTTTGAAAAGGAGAAGGCAGTATTGGTGAGATAAGCCCTTTTATACCCGAGACCCTTAAGGATCAGTGAACACATCCAAAATAAACAAGAAAAGTCTCCAGGTCTGGAGTCATAAAGAGATGGAAGCCTGAACCCCTTGGGTCTCTTCATTCAGGGAGATT
The DNA here is from genome assembly GCA_004363605.1 of Indri indri. Lineage (NCBI taxonomy): Eukaryota > Metazoa > Chordata > Mammalia > Primates > Indriidae > Indri > Indri indri. The sequence goes on along the minus strand of RJWJ010028696.1, from coordinate 11,112 downwards.
CCTGCTGTCTAGAAAGTGCTACTACTTAGGAAAAACAGAAATGTAGATTGCCAAGAGTGGGCATGTGTCAATGCCAGAGCAGGAGCCAGAGAGAGGACTCATTGAGTTTTGCATTCCCGGGGATAAGCTGTCTTGCAGCGTCCTCAATCATTTCTGGGATTTAGACATTGGACGATTTGTGTGCCTCAGTCTCCAATTCAGCTGATCGTCTACATCAGCCCTGACCCTCCACCACCCTCTTTGCCACCTACCATTGACTACCTCCTAAGCACCTCTCAACAGTTTCACAGCTTTCTGCAGGAACCGAGGGCTGGGTCTTGAGCCCCATACCCTGAGGGAAGGACAAAGGTGTGCTGGGAGCTGATGAAAGGAGAGGGATGTTTCCAGGCTAATAATAGCTGCCATTTATTGAACACTCTCTAATTTAAAACCTTACATGAATATGGTGTAGACTTTATTATTTTTATTATGTCCATTTATTATGAATGAAGAAACTCCAGCTCAAAGAGATTATTTGATTTTACCTGGCCTACTCAGCAACCAGCTGGAATTTGAACCATGTCTGTCTGAATCCATACTGTGAATTCTTAGCCACTATCTGATACCTTCTCTTCAAGAGGATAAAAAGATACAAAACATGAGAGTTGAGGATTTTCATAATCACTGACTACAACACTTGACTCACACATACAGAATCCTTTTCAATAAAAAGGATTCTATCACATGGGTGCTGCTTTCTGAGTGGCCAAATTTATTTCATGCCCCATTAATTCGTCTCTCCCTAAGACAACAGTCCCTGGTAATATGACATAACTGGGGTAAAGATATTGGAAGCGTTGCTGTGGAACTACTGTGTGAAGGACTAAGTGGTAGGAGCTGAAGCTGGAAGAGCTGTGGGGGCAATGCCAGCTGGGGATTATCATTTGTCATTTCCTATTCCTGGAATAGGAAGAAGTATAGATGGCTTTGGATAGGCCAACCTTAAGCTCCACCGTATTAAAATGCCCAGGACCATGCACTCTGTCCTCGCGCAGGAGACCACACTAAACAAATATTGCAAACCCCCAGAAATTACACCAACCAGTCCATCCATTTAATGATATGTTCAAGGGCAACCTACTGGATTATGGAAAGAATTAAGAAAAATTAAGACTGAGTAAACTTGCTGGATAGGTAAACTTATAGGATAAGTAAACAAAATCACACACATGCACACACATACTGATACGTGCAACAATAGCTGGATGAAATTCTAAATAATTATTCTTCATAATTTAGGAAAATATAGACTATAGGTTAATTAGAAACTAAGTTATTGACTACTTACTATTCTAAATGTTTTACATGAATTGACTCAGTCTTTGCAACAGCTCGATGAAACAAGCATATTATTGTGCCCATTTTACAGATGAGGAATCAGAGGCATAGGCTATGCAAAGTATGCCTGGCCACATAGCTAGCAAGTGGCAGAACTCTGATGCAGCCCATGCAGCCTGGATCCACAGTGTGTAATCTGAACCACAGCGCTTACTGCCCATAAAATAGAGCTGAGTTAATAGCAGATTGAGGTGAAGACAGAAATGTTTTAAGAGCAGGATGGATTAAAAGATTTTAAGAAATCTAAAACATAACCAAGTTTTAAAATCAATATTAGATATAGCAAAGAGTAGGTCTGACAGAGCAGAAAAATGAATTCAGCAATTTAGAAGACACCTGAAGAATCCTCCCAAGTGAAGGGAAAAAGAAAAAAGGGTTGTGTGATGATGTATATATATGATGCTTATATGGAGGGCACAAAACCAAGAGTAAACATGCTGATTATTTCACTTTCTGAAGAAAAGATAATGTCAAATAGAACAAATCAATAAAGACTGAAGAGAAAAAAATCCTAACTAAAGAAAAACTTGAGTCTGCAGATTGAAAAGTGACATTATATACAGGGCAAAAGAATGAAAGAACAAGACAAAGAGGAAGTTTCTGGTGAGATTTTAGGAGTATTAGTAATAGCAGTAGTAGTAGCAGTAGTAGCACTAGTAGTAGTAGCAGTATTCTAAAGGATGAAGACATAATTCCAAGAGATAATCATTATCTCTTTCATATCTCATGTAACCTTGGAGAGAAAATTTTGCCTGAAGTTCTGCTTTGAGCAAACTACAGATAAAACAAAGAAATGAAAAACAGAGAAGGTGTGGAATAAAATGACCACTAGTAAGCATTAAACCCAATAACACATAGAATGAATTTTGTGCAAATAGGGTTTTAAAGATGTAAATATAGAAATTAGATCCTTTTTCGATTAAAGATGTAAATAAATTTAAAGATTTGTTTGAAGTGAACCACAGAGGAATTAAGACAAAGAACTCAAGATTTCAGCCATGAACTCTCTGGTTCCGCAGGCTTCCCTGTCTCTGAGAACTGGGTCCCGGAGTTCCCTGTCTATGCCTGGCTCCTTCTCCCCACTCCCTCCACTCACTGGCCCTTACTAAGTCAGTTCTCAGTTTCAGGCTGGATGTCACTTTTTCTCAGAAGCACTTGTCACGTTTAAACATTTGCCTCCCCCGCTAAGCTTAAGCTGTGTGAGGAGAAGCAGGTATCTCTCTCCTCACCCTCTCATCTCCGTTGCCTGCAACGTTCTTGGTGTTTAATCAAGATTTGTTAAAAGGGTGAATGAATAAATGAATGAGTGAGATACGCACACTCTAAACACTACTTACATTGGGGTAAATCAGCATATCCCCCTTTGATGTAGAATTTTCACTTCTAGATGTGTCTCATAAAAGATATAATCAGAAAAAGAAGTCGAAATGTAGGTACAGGAATGTTGACTGTTATGAAATAGCTATAAAACCACCTCTTTACATTTGCAATTTTCATCTATGCCTTTGGATACATGCCAGGGAAGGGTGCTTTCTCCCCAGCCCTGATTTTTTCCTTCCAGGGGAGGAGACTCAAGTAATACGCACATCTTTTCTTCCCCCTCGCCTTTATTCACTCCATCCCTGGAGGAAAGGGATCGAAGTATTTGATGAGTAAATGTGGGACGAGGTACTGAGTTTGCTTGACACAGCCCATTCTTCCTTATCTTGGGAGCTTGCAGTGAGCAGACTTTCTCTGCAGCATCTCCAGAGATAGCAGGTGCTGCAGCATCCTGTGCCCAGGTAGGCTGATCCTGACCAATTATGGGGTTCTTTAGTAGGCACACTTGCCTAGCAGCCCTAAGCTTTCATCCTCCAGCTCAGCCTTCAGCAGCAATAGGGTTTAATTTTGGTTCTCTCTCTCCCCCTTTGCTTTATATCTCAGCTTATTTAGAGTCAGGGCAGCAAAAAGAGATGCTATATGCCTCAGTTGCCCTCAGAGAGTCTCTGAATACATCATACCTTCTCACCCCATATAGTGGCTTATTTTTCAATATTATAAAAATAAGAAATTTTTTTGTTTTGCTAATTTGCATATTGGTACTAAATATGGAACTTTTAAATAATAGGTTAATAAACTCCCTAATCTGTATCAAATACTATAATTTCATTATCTGTGTAACAGGTATACAGACGAAACATGTACCTCATCTTTTATCAGTTGGAATTCAATTTATAACTTAGGGACAGCATCTACGGTAAATGTTAAAGCTTTGATTTCACTTGAAGTTTTATTTCTGACTGATTTAGAAAAGGAAAGGAGTTTCAACATATGAATCCTGAGGACAAAAAAAAAGAAAAGGAAAGGATTTCTGAAAGGGAGATTTTTCTCTGGGGAAAAATCAATTTGGTATTTGTGATTGTGCAAAGATCAGAGATTAAATTTTATCTATTTTTCTTAAAATTCCTTTCTTACCAGTCATCCCTCTCATCTCCACCCCTTGTTTTTGTTGATTGCACCACCTTTAACAATGATTGGGGGGAAATGAATCACTGATCTAACTGCAGCTGAGAAGCATGTACCTTGTTTGTCTCCTTTTTGTATTTTAAAAAGTGTACTGGATATGAGATTTTTCAAACTTATCACCTAGAGTTTTTCCTGAAGCCTTTTATTAGAAGTGCCATCTTATTCCTTCTGCTGGAATTCCCTAAGATATCCTTTGACAGGTGTGTGGAACAGAACGTTCGTAAGGAAAAAAGACTCCAGAAAATCTTGACCTCTCTATTTAATGCACTCTAAGTAGTACGCAGCCTCCTCGAGTCACCTGCTTGGTTAGTCATTCAAATTAGATCATTACTCACACAATGAGCAAGCCCATGACAAACACCGCAGACTATTTATTGAACAAAAAGATTAGTTTCTATCTTGGATGCACAATGATGATGTGAGGCATGGTAAAGTAAACATCTAGAATCAAATAAATATTTACCAATAAAAAGTGACCCCCAAAAGAAACAATCACTACTGCCTCATATTTTTCTAATACCCACCAACATCTATAATGCAAACCATAAGCTCTCACCATTACATCCATTCTTTATAGTTTATTTAAAGGTCAAAATCTCTGCCATAGTGTTGGCAGATTAACATCGGGCAAGACATCCCCAAGAGGCTTCCCAACTTGAACTTTTTTTTTATTCTACGGCTTATTTTTGAGGAGTTTCTGTGAACTACTGCTGAAAACAAGCATATAAATTCTAATGTCTCAATGAGTGATCAATCCTGATTTCCAGTTTCATTTTTCTCTGATGCCAGTTGAGGGTTGCTTTAAAAACTGAGTTTTAGATTTTCTATTTTATTACTCCCATTCTATAAACAATGCTTAGATGTATGTACTATAAGAAAAGTGATGCTAAAAGAAATTTTTTATTCAAGTATAAAAGGTATGTCATTAAATTAGTTATATATTTACATTTTTATTGATGACCATATTTATCTTTTCTTGGTTCCTTAAAAAAACACTTCGACTTATTGTGCATTCACATATTAATTTCAGCTAGGATGAAGCAACCCATTGCACAAGGAAATACTTTGAGGCTTTATGGCACCTCCATAGGAATGGATTTAAATGAATGGCCTATGTGGGATGGACTCCCATCAAAACAGCAAAACCCAGTCACCCTGCCCAAGATCACCAGCTGCTGCAGTACTGGTCTCCCTTTGTTATTCACATTAGCATCTGGTTGTTCCCATTTTAATGCAATTCTTTCACTCCTATCTCTTTCTTTGGACAGCTACATCAAGAGTACAGTCTCTCACATAGATGTCAGAGGCAATCAGATAGCACTATGCACTTAAAGATAATGATTAGTATCTCTCTTAAATAGACACCTGTACCTCCAAACTAGTTCATCTAATCCATCTGCCACATGCCTCCAGAGTTTTCTTTTCAAAACCCAAATCTAATCAGATCACTAACCTGCTTAAAATCTTTCAATGTTTCACTGTAATTTTAGGAAAATTCCAATGTACTTGAATGTGGAATATGAGTGCAATCATGATCCCCCTCCCATCCAGCTTTAGCGTCTGATCTGCATTGTCTGCAGATGCACCCTTCACTCCAGCCACAGAAAACATGGCATGTTCACTTAGCATGTGCTAATCTTTATGTCAGGAAAACCATTCTCCTCTCTTAGCCTATTAGGTGATTTTTCCTTTTCCTTCATGCTTTTGGTTCAAATATTGCCTTCTTGGTGTTTCCTTTGCTTAGAACAGCATTTGGTGCCTTTTCTTCCCTATTCTTAACTTCATGATGGCCATAGTAAGACTTAGACAAGCCTGTATTTCTACTACATGAACCCATTTCTGTTACTACCACATCTGCTATTACCATGCCACTGCTACTACTGCTATCACTACTATTAGTATTGCTTCTACAGACTACTGTTTATTGAATGCTTTTTATAGGTTGCACTATTTTATTTAGTCCTCATAATAATCCTGTGAAGTAGATATTAGCATGTCCAATTTCCTTTTTAGAAAACTGCAGCTAAGAGAGGCTAAATCATAGCATAGTCAGCAACTGGTAAGAGTTAGCAACAGGATTCATATACTTGTTCACACAACTACCAAGCATAGTATACACACTACAACAAGTTGCACCTCTTCCACTAATGAGCTCTATATATGTCCTTGGATATGAGTTTTATTGCTTGTAGACTGATCAATCAGTGAGACTCAATAAAATCTAAGAGCTCTCCATCTCTAATGTCCTATGATTCTAAGTCAAATACTTGTCTTTGTGCCGGTAAAGCCAGTCATACCTACAAGTGTAACTATAATATTAATATACTTATTTCAGTTACATATGAAGGAAACCATATTCTAAATGATTGCAAGGTATTTAAATGTGGAAAATGCTTTAAAATTTTGGCATGCTTATCAAAAAAAAACTTCTTATGATTCACTTTAAGTATTCTTATCAAATATATATGTGTATTTTTCATTCATTCAATATTTTCTAGGTACCAATAAGTAGCAGACACGCTGGAAAAATAAAAGAGTAGGAGATGATCCTTCCCAGCAAGGAGCATGCAGGGAGACAGAGCCAATAAGTAAAGTGCAATATGGTATGCCTGTAAAGTGCCTGATCATACTAGCCATAACTAGACATAACTAGCCTCCCACGACCATGTGGACACCCACTAGTTACACTGGTAAGGACTTCTGCAGTAATTTCAGATTTCATTGTTAAAGAAATTTGTCTAGTTCAATGTTCTTGAAATAAGTCACTTAGGGGCCACCACCATGATTTTGCCTGATCGATATTACTTACCTATTATTATTTACCTAATACATTTCTTCAAACAATCTACTTTCATTAAATTATTAAAATTTAAATTCCATACCATTAACAATAAATGCAGAACCAGTAGAAGTTTCTATAAATAAGACACAACTGTAAAATAAATACCACAGAAACAAAAAGTCTCATGAAATTTTATCCAGATGGGGTTGCCTGTCCTGATTCTTCCCCCTCAGCCAAAGAAAGACACCACACACGTTAGAGGTGTGTTAAAGACTAGTACCAAAATGAAAATTTCTTTTTGATGCATTTAGAAGGGTTGGAAAGGGACTGGCGTTCTCCATATGTAACTCAGTGTTGCTTAATGACTTTGCCTATACTACCTAAATCCTCTCATGCACTGGGGTGTGTGCCCCTACTTCAGGAAACACTGATCTAGCTTAAATCCCATCACAAGAAAGAGCAAATCCTGTGGGCTCTGGAACCAAACTGCCCAGGTTTGACCCTGGCTTCAGCATCTTCCAAATGTGTAACCTTAGGCAAGTTACACAACCTTTCTTGGATTCAAACTGGGAACAATGAAAATATCTACCTAAAAGTTGTTTGAGGGTTAATGTAAAAGAGATTCTGAGATATTCCTGAAGCAAAAAGGCACTCAAAAAATTTATTTATCAAAATGATTAATAAAAAGTAGGAGATTAGCTTTGTCATGGGACATAAGAAAGACTTTCTGGTAAAGATAAAATTTGAGCGGGGCCTAGAAAGACAGTTTGATTACCTATCGGTGGATGCTGGGTAAAAGGATAAATGATTGATGAAGACTAACACAGGATGAAGGAAACAAATAAGAACAAATAACCAAAGTTTCTCTGTTCCTTTTCCCTAACCCGTAAATTCAAGATCTCAGGTTTCTGCTACTACTAAACCATTCTCCACCCCATAATATCGGCATCCTCAAGGCCATCTCATAAGTGCACAAGAGCAATTCTGCTCGGTTTCCCAGTCTGTACTTTTACGTCTGTGGGTTTCTTTCTTTTCAGCTGTTACAGCTCCTCCTGGTTGACATCAGTGCGAACACAGGTCCCTGGGTCTCAGGGGCAGTGTCCTGGCTTGGCTGGGATTTATCGAATCTGCCAATTTCACCTTCCCCACTTCTTCCAGGCCTGCTGCATTTCCTGCTCTTCAGGCTGAGCATCCTGTGCCTTCTAATGATGCTCCAGAAGGCCCAGAACCAAAACAAAGCTTCATGCTCTGTTGTTAATTGGGAAATATTTCTCTCGTATTTTAATTTATATAGAAGAATTTAAAAATCAGTCTCAAATCATCATCCAGAAGCACAAGAGAATAATAAATTGTTACATTTGGAGATATTTATTTTCAAAACAAAATTTAATATTTTCCAATAATCTAGTTCTTTTTAACATAATTTTAACACATATGAACAAAACAACCACAACAAAAAAACTACGCTACAGTTTTAGATCCTATAACACCAAAATCAAGTGGTTCCTTCCAAATTTGTACCAAACCTGTGGCTATCTCTAAGATTGAGTTCTCTTGACATGACTTCTTCTTACTGTTCATACTTTACAAATTCCTTTACTCTCTTAAATTTCGCCTCATATCTCACTTACAATTCTAACCATGTTTTATCAGATTTTACTCCCAGATATACAAATATAAAATTAATAGAATCTATACTATTATAATAGCCAAATCCAGAATTAAGTAAGGGACCTAATTTGGATTTAAAATTCTGGGCAAATTATTTTTTGACAGCACATGTGGAGCATATCTAGTTACATAAGACCATGCCACAGGCAATGCAAGACTAAAAAACAAACTTTATATCCTCAAGATAACATACTTTTTAAAACTATAAATACAGCATATAAATCAAAAGATTTTTCCCGTAAATTCAAGAAATAGTCTGACATGTTTTGAAATGCAAGTAAAAACGAACATGGCCACAAAATGCAAATCACAGTCTTTGTTTAGTCACACTAGCCACGTGACTTTTATCTATGTCGGCTGTTAGTTTCCTTCTCCAGAAAATGAAAAGACTGCACCAAATGGACTTGGGAGATCTATAATTTTACTTGTCTTGTGCTCTTATTTTACCTCTTCCCTCTTCCCAGTTCCCCAGGTTATCTACTGGGTATGCATGTTTGATTTACAATATCCTTCAACAAGTATCTATTGAGTAGCCACCCTGTGCTGGGAAATTTGTGAAGCACTAGGAACAGAGACGTTTAAAAAAAAAATGGCTCTTGTTCACATAAACCTTGCAGTTTGGAGGGCAAGATGGACATTCGACAGTCATAAACATCATACATTGTGATGATATTAAAAAGAAAAATGCTCACCGTGCTGTGCAGATTATAACAGGTGATCTAATTTAGACTGGGGGAGAGATCAAGGACGTCACAACGAAAAATTGGCAATTAAAGTGAGGAATAGAAGGAATCACATCCCAGCCTTCCAGGGATACAGTGGGGCATATGGAATAGCCCTGAGAGGGGCAGAGGTGGACAAGTTCAAAGAACTGGCAGAAAAGCAACACAGCTGAGGCATAATGTGGGAAGGGGCATGGCCGTGAGTGAGGAGGTATCTTCTCCAGATTATCAGGGATCTTAGATTTTGTTATAAATGCATGGAGCTCCTTGGGTGGGGACATCGATCCTGAAGTTAGAATCCTGGCTCCATCATTTGACAGCTGGGTGACCTTGGGCAGTTTCCTTATTCAGAGTTATTGTGAGAATTAGATAAATTGTATACAGTATGCTTAAAACAGTGTCCAGCACATGGTAAGAACTCTGTCTTATTTATTGTTGTTATTATTAATATTATCTTCATCCTTTCTGGCTTAATGACACAGAACAACTCATAACAAAAAGCACCACGCTCCAAACACAGAGATTAAATTCTGGGCTCATTTCTTCTTTTATAGGCTGAAATGAGGGATGTGGGCCTCATGGTCCCTAAGATCCCTAAGACCTTCAAGGGTCTGAGATCCTGGAGGAAAATACATAGGAGAGTTTTGCTGGAAATCACTACAAGACCATTTCGCATTCAAATTAACCCAGAGATTTCTGCTTCTGCTTAGCGTAAGGCCAAATACAAATTTAAAATAAGAAGCTTAGTTCTTCTTGAGGGTACAGAATTCCCTCCCCTCCTTTTTCTCAGAGCATTTACCTTAGAAAACTTGTAAGTACTTTCTCATCTCTTTGAAATGTATACAAATCCTTCTGAAGATTAGATAGGCCTTTTGTCAGCTTTATGACTCAGGAATGTCTTTCTCAAAAACCTGGGAACCATCTCTTTGAAATGCAAACATCAAGGGAAATAGCATCCCCATCTGCCGGTTTCTATGGGAGGGTAGGAGCCTAACTTCTGTAGGAGCCTATCTTCGAGGTGCAAAACTACCTCCTGCCATAAAGAGATGACAAGTTTGTCTTTCCTGCTGATAAAGCTAATTAGCTAATATAGGTGGTCACCCCAATTACCAGGTAAAGTTAGGATGAACCATGTATATCAGACAGTATCCTCAAGTCCTCTTACTTGAGGACTAGTTATTGTTTCTCTTGAAAACGATATGTATATAAAGGGTTGTATCTGCTTATCTAAATAAAAGGGTGAGTTTTCTTTTTGTCTTAGCAATTTCTTAGCAGATTGAAAGTAATGCACATCACATTCTGGTTTAATAATTTAATACTAAAAGCGTTTTCTTTCTCTACTAACTTTGTGGAAAAGATTTCTGGGTTAGGAGAATATTTTGTTTTACATTATATTTCCCTGACAATTGAAAGCTAAAAAAATAAAACAAACCTTACTCCCACCGTTAGGACAAAGAAATGCTAGATAATCTGAAAAAATAAAACTTAAAACTTTTCAAAATGCATTGGAGAGCCAAGTTACAAGATGATCACTGAATGCAAAATCTAAGGAAAGATTGGCACCTCCAAAGAGAGATGGAATGTGAGCACTTGCTTCCCTGGGGCAGATGCTAAAAGCTACACAGAGCTGGTAAGAAGAATTCAGTTAAAATGTTTAACAAATTTTACAATGAACTATCCAAAAAGAAAATTAAGAAAATGATCCAATTTACAATAACAACAAAAAGAATAAAATACTTAGGAATAAACTTAACCAATGTCTTGTGAAAGACATTGAAAATTGATATTGAAAGACATGAAACATTGATGAAGGGAATTAACGAAAAAACAGATAAATGAGAAGACATCCTATGATCATGGGTTGCAAGAATCAATATTGTTAAAATGTGCATCCTACCCAAAGTGATCTATGATTCAATGCCATCCCTATCAAAATCCCAATGGCAGGGTTGGGGGTGGAGGAGGGGCAAGATGGTGAACTAGAAGCAGCCCATGCATGCTGCTCTCAAGGAGAGGATGGAAAGTTGCAGGTGGATGCCCACTTACAGATGGGCG